>PPHD01007098.1:7975-23546 GCA_002909625.1 Bambusicola thoracicus
TATCTTTCATAAACCTATGCTGGCTGTCTCCAATCACTCAGTTGTCTTGTATGTGCCCTGTGGTAACATTCAAGATGATCTGCTCCATAACCTTCCCTGGTATAGAGGTCAGACTTATAGGTCTGTAATTCCCTGGATCCTCCTTCCTGCCTTTCCTGTAGGCAGGAGTCACTTTTGCTAACCTATGACCAGATACATTCTACATAATTTCAGGCACCAATTATGATGAGACATATTGTTCTGTAAAGGTGTTTGGTTCTTNTAACATTCAAGATGATCTGCTCCATAACCTTCCCTGGTATAGAGGTCAGACTTATAGGTCTGTAATTCCCTGGATCCTCCTTCCTGCCTTTCCTATAGGCAGGAGTCACTTTTGCTAACCTATGACCAGATACATTCTACATAATTTCAGGCACCAATTATGATGAGACATATTGTTCTGTAAAGGTGTTTGGTTCTTTATTAGCTCTAGAGAGCCTAAACTTCATCTCAGTTTTAGATTCCCACATTAGGGTTCATGCATTGTACCAGTTGCAATTTTCCTTTCCCTTAACTCTTCATTTCTAGCTTGCCTGATCACACTTGAAGAATTCATTTACGCTTCCATGCATGTAAAAAGGTCCTTCAAAGTTTTTATGAAGTATATTTTAAGCTGTCTCAGTTATAGTTTTTTTCCATTTGTAAATACCTACACTTTTGACCTTCCTTGTGATAAGCTAGTTGGAGCACCTTCAGTCCCATATTTTTGGCTTTTTTTTTTTAACCTTGGATCACTTACATGGCTCTGTTCTGAGTTTTCTCTTCACACATTCTTTGCAGTGTGAATAAGTGTTATAAGAGTGGTCTCACCAAAATGTTACATAGGGAAAGACTGTTCTTTGCTTCTGTTCCTTGGTAAATGAGATTTTTTTTAACTGTTGGTGCCACAACACTGTATGAAGAAATCATACAGAGATAGATATTTATAATTTCCTGTAATATTATTTTTTGAAGAAAAATATTTGTTCTTCACTCCAAGTTACCTATATCCTCATATTAAACTGTATAAATAACTGCATTTAAATATGCACATTTTGCCAGTAGTGCTAAGTGGTCATTTGCAACAGTTGCACTCTTTGCTTATCATCATTTGATGATATGAAATACCTGAAATAATAAAAAAAAAAAGACTGCATTTTGAAACTTATATTTGAGTTAAATTTACTGCATTTTAGGTATTCAAAGTAACTAAAAGTGACTTACTGAATTTAAACATTTTATCTAAGCCACACAGACAGGTAATGGAGAGAATAAGAGTCATCCTCAGAGAACCATCTATGTCACTGACTCCAATAGAAAAGCAGATCAAAATTTAAATAAAGCAAACAAATAACAAAGAAAAAGGGGCAACCCAACCCAAATTTAACTTTGCACATATAAATCCTCCAGAAAAAGAGAGGAGAAAACAACTCATTTGTAATAGATCATCATCATATTCCACAGACAGCACACAAATTCTAGAATTCCTCTGACACCAGCATATTTCTCTCCACTGACTGCTCTAGGTCTTGGAAATGGCTTATCCTAAATATTTAACTTTTGGATGGATAAAATTAAAGGCATGAAGATCAACTGATGCATTCTATTTGTAAACATATTTTTACCTTTCCTGTTTTATTTATTTGGGAACTAGGGGAGCATTATTTAAGAAAATATAATGGTCAAATGTGTTAAATATTATTTTCAGTTCTATAGGGCAAGAGAAACATTTTATTTTCATTTTTATTCCTAGAACAGAAGCCTGAAATCCTTTTTTTTTTAATGATAGCCTTTTTTTACATCTTAATTATTGGATAGTCCCCTGGTAAATTTAGTCTTTTACTAAAAGTTGTAATTATGTTCAGCTGAAACCTCCAGCTAGGGCTACAGAACTTTCTGCTGAACCTTATTATAAATCCCAAGGCAAATACATCCTGACGCATAGTTTCTGATCCAGAGACCTTGTCTTTTTGAAAGCACTTGAAATGAAAAAAGACATACTCATCAAGAAAATATTTAATTACTATTAAAACTTTAAGAACTGTTTTACAGTAATATTATTTCATAAAACGAGGAACTTGCAAATGGATGATGTGTGTGGATATGATTTGGTAGCAAAGGCATGCCTCAGAATATTTGAAATATATCTGATGGATAACTTTCAACAAATTTTTGTCAATACAAATGGAATGCCTAGATATGCTTAACACTACAAAGTAGAGAGCTTACGTCCTTTTATTTTTGAAGCTAAATTCATAAACGAACACAGAAGTTCTGCTTTCACTAACTCTATTAAGTAACTTGTTAACTTCTGTATCACAATGAGGGGGACAGTATCAAGATGCAAAAAGGATGTAAACCTGTTTATTTTGGATAAAATTTAACAACAAATTAAGTGGTTACCATACAAAGAAAATATTGAGGGGGAAAAAAAACAGGGAAAAAAAAAAGAAAAAAAAAGCACCAAACAACGAAACCACAAATGAACTGAATTTCAAATAATCAAAAACTGTTGAAAAAATAAAGAGGAGGAATGCTGTGGTATTTGTCAATCTACTTGCTGCTGACAGTAAGGTACTAGAAATTGCATGATGCACAACTATGGTCAGAATAAAATTGATCAGTGATCACACTTATGATCAGTAACATGAAAAAGACAGTAAGAACCTTCAACTCTGGTTCCTCCCCATATGTTGCTTTCACAAATACAGATCTGAATACAACATGGTCTATTTTGAGTTTAAGTTAATAAATTCTTCTTAACATTTGTATACAAAACCAGAATTCAATTTGCAGGTTTCTTTTTAAAGTGTCATAGTTACTGGATATTGTGACAGATATTGTGAGGTTTTCTTTTGCTTGTTTGTTTTTTGTTGGCTTTTTACTTATTTATTTATTTATTTTGCTCATAAATGGAAGAGATTTCACTTGAAAATCCCTAGGAAATTAAATAAATGTTTTGGTTATGTTGCCAAAAGTCTTGTCTAGTCTCATCTTCTTCTGAGAGTCTTTCTAACACAAACTTATTGTTGCAGGCCAACAATGTTCTTTGACTATTAAATGATAAAATGGCAGAAGATCACAACTAAGTCTGATGAATTTTATTATACCTAAACACCTAGTTTACCAGCATAATTAAGCACAAGAAGAATGCAAGCAATCTAAGCCAAAGAGAAAGGGAAAGCTATTTGCTGTGTAGACAAGGCACAATATCATTAACAACGAATTGTACCTGCTGATGAACCACATTCGAGGAAGGTGCTGAGCTCTCATGTACTCACTCATAACATCAGATGTCTCCTTGTCTAAGCAGCACCCCTGACCAGCCAGTGACAGCTACCCAGAGCTTGAACTGGGGAGCTACTGTTCTTGGGCTGTGACTTTCCATTGTCTGAATGAACGGCTGATGCCAGTGTCAGGTGTCTAGAAGACTACTGGTCCATGATTAGCCATATTTGTTACGTAATAATTTGTTATACAACAGTTGTCTGATGAATTTTCTACCCATCTTCCAGAGGAAGACATTGTCTAGACTGCTTCTGAGTTTTTGAGTGGGCCAACACAGCTCTGAATTGCAGGTGAATAGTTCACTGATATCTTTAGGGTCCACCATGAACAAATCAGAGATTTCTTTGTATAAGCCAGCTATACAAGCATGTTATGGAAGCATTCTGTTGTTTTATTGTCCCATGTCATTCATATCTGATTCATACACAAAAAGGACTTTGTTGCCACACTTATCTTAGCCTTTTCTTAAGTGACGGCTTCAGTCATTTTTGACTCTTTTTCCAGATATTTATTTATTTACTTATTTATTTACTTATTTATTTACTTATTCTCTACTTTCTGAACAATTTTTCTGAGGTTTTTATTGTCAGCCGACTTTCCCCTCAGAGTCCATTTGAATAAGCTGCATTTTCTCTTTCCTTGGTGTTCTAAGGAAACTTAACCCCTGCTTAGCGTCTCCTTAATTCATGACCAGTTCAAAAAATACCCTGACTTGCACTCAGTTCCAAAATAATATAGCAAAGCCTATAGTCATCATTACACTACATCTTTATCGTTGGTTCTGTGACGTAAGAATCTATGATTGTGGATGTGGTCTTTTATGAGAGAGAAAATTGATTGTTATTTGTAATCAAAATTTAAACTTAATACTAGGTTTAATTTTTTGTTACATAAATTGGCATATTTCAGATGTACGCCTGGGATGGGGCGGGGGAGGGGGTGAGTAACAAATTTATTTTGAGCTTGTTGGGTTGCTCCAACTTGAAGGATGATGCAAAGGAAGTCATCACTGACTTGCTAGTTTGCTTGCCTGTTTACTTCAGATTCACTGCAGCCAGGAAAGGACACATTTAGATGTGCTTGGCAGATTCCTAAGGGTAACAGAAGCAGTATACCTGCAAGAACAAAGTCACATTAGTTTAAATTTGCTTTTTTAAATATCGTCTTGGCATGTGAAATGTTCTGAAGCTAAAGGCGTTGCATAAATAGAAACCGTATTATGCTATGGTATTTATCAAATGCTCCACATCTACTGCACCACCCCCATAAATCCACCAAAGCTTTTATTATTCAAGGGTGGGAAGGTAGGCAGAATGGAGTGAAAGCTACAGAATGATTTAACACTGTGGGAACTTAATCAATAAGACTGTTGCAGAGAACTCCCAGGAAAGAGTGTTGTTTTCCATCCAGATGATAATGAGGCAGACAAGCAGCAACCTCTGGAGGAGGAATGCTGGAGCAGTGATTCTGTGGTACAGCTTTGCTAGTTGCTAATTAATAGTCTGAGGCCAAGGGGATACCTTTTTGCTCCTCTGCTACTTGTAGTTTCTCTGTGGCTCGTCCCACATGCTGCTTTTGCTATTGTATCCACTGTCAGATGAGTGAGATTCTGGAATTTTATCCAAATTCAAGTTTAACTGTATTCCACTCCCTTTGTTCTTGGCATTATTAATATGTGTATATAAGCTGTGTATATAACACTGTACTATAAAAGAAGAGACATTCTTTAGTGTATTACAAACATATTATCTTCATGAAATCTCTTATTTCCTTTGCTTTGCATCGCAATTTCAGACAGCTGAACTTATTTTTGTGTTTAACAACTGTGGTCTGACTTAACATCCACCAGAATCAAGCTGGATAATGGAAAACATGACTAATATTTGTGATGTACAAATTTAGATAATTATGAGTGGCGTTAGCTTGAAGAATTTAAGAATTTTTGTTAGGAGATAATTAAGTTCAGTATCGATTTTTTTCTCATCTTTTTCTATAGTGCAAAACAGAACAGGGCTTCACTTCAAGAAGGTTAAAACTCTCGCTGAGGTATGCGATTATACAAGGACTGCTCCTATTTTAACGTGTTGGCCCACAGCGTCAGAGGCAGATGGTGGTGGTGTGAGTGAACATTGAACCTTCCTACCAATATTTCATTACATGTTGTTGCTGCATGCAAGATGGCAGCAGAGGGGCACTCTGACAAAATAGTGTCTGACATGGAAGTGTGTATGAAGGGAAGAGGTGCAATTGAATTTCCCCATGTGGAAAAAACCTACATCCATTGACATTCATTGATGCAGTGGATGTGAGCACAGTGACTGATTGGTCAGGACTCACCTCCACTGGTGCAGATTATTATGAGCATGGTATGCAGGCTCTTGTTCACTGCTGGCAAAAATGCATAGCTAATGGTGGTGACTTTGTTGAAAAAGAGTGCTTTGTAACTGATCTATAACTGGTGTTATAGATCTCTTTGTATCTGTTGTAGCTTCCATGGAAATAAATAGGAGTCACTATTTTCAAAGTGATCTACATATCTATTTCTTTGCAAGACATTCTCATAGACCTTTGGTTCTTTCAGCCTTCAATCTAATGATGTGCAGAGAAGTATACGAACAAGGAAGTATTAACTGCATTGCCAGGGAAAAATTTGGAAAGGAATTTAAATAGTGAAGTCAGTGTTGGGCATAAAGCAATCTACATGTGTACTGAATCTAGATTCTCAAAGCTCATTCCATGGGTGCACCCAAAAGCACATAATAAGTAGGATAGGATTTGTGCATTGTTATACCTGGGCATAGGTAAAAACTACTACATGCAGGCAAAACTTCTCTCTAACACTGAAAATAAGCTGTAGTTAGCAGCAGTCCCTACATGTTTTCCAGTCTGCTGGTCTCACTTCAGTATCACCTTACTTCCATGTAATAATTTACTTAGAGATTCTTGAAATATTTTCTGAATATGCTTTCCTAAAACACTCTTGTCATAATTTACCAATGCTAAGAGTGGAGCACACTAATAAGATTCTCTGTATGGCTGACATGTAGTTGCTTCTGTTGCACTTAGTTTTGGTTTAGATAATTTTTTTTTTCCTAATTGTTTTATTTTCCTGACTCTCTACTGTCTCATCTTTTTGTTAATCCTGTCACTACTCTTGTAATCACTCAAGACACAATTACAATAGTAGAGAAAGCCATGGAGCAAGTGTATGTGCGTGCCAGTGTTTTTCCCAGTTTCACAACAAAAGGCCCTTGAGACTATGAATGCTCATTTGATTCTTGCTGATCTGAGAGGACTGTACTATCTTTGATAATTCACCACAGCAGATCAAGCTTTACATGGAAAATATCACATTAGCTAGAACTTAAAAGTATTAAACATTTTAAAAGGATGTAGTTAAGTGTTTCAGAGGTAATGCAGGTAATTTTTTTCTTATTTTTTTGCATTGAATTTTAAATTTTAAAAAATTGTAATCACTTCATCTACTAATGAGTGAAGTGAATTGCAGGCTGTGCATTTAGATGGATTCAAAAATATTTCTGCTTCACCTAGAAATTCAACTGATGTATTCAAAATTGACTTGAAAACTTGATTTGGATAGAATTCCTATGGAAATTCGGCATCCATTTCTCAAAGCAACTTTCAGAATTTGAACCTAACCATTGCACATTCACAGCGTAATTTGCAGTTCATAACCCTGGCATAATAAATATGCAGCTGGTATTTAGAGCATAGTGACTAAAGCCTACATATTTGGTTCATGTGGTAACATTTCGGTGGCAGAGACTGCACGGGTGGGCTCTGAGCAGAGCCCAGAGCTGCCCATGTGAGAGCAGAGCCAGCTCCAGCTGCTCCAAAGGGACCGCCGCTGCCAGAGCTGAGCCGTGAGCGACGCCGGGTGCGCTCTGCGAGAGCAGATGGAAGGAAGGGCCGAACCGCTGTGCAACAACAGCTGGGAGAGAGGAGTGAGAGGTGGGAGAGAACGGCCCCGCGGGCACCGAGGTTGGCACAGGAGGAGCTCCGGGCACACGGCAGCAGCTCCCTGCGACCCGGGAGAGGCCCGCGGAGGAGCGGGCCGTGCCCCCGCAGCCCACGGATACCCCCCCAGGAGCGGCCCGGGCCGGAGCTGCAGCCTGTGGGGAGCGGCCGGCGGTGGGGCGGAGGGCCGGGGGAGCTGCACCCGTGGGGACCCGCGTGGAGCGGTGCCTGAAGGGTGAGCCCCGCGGTACAGAGCCGTCTTGGGGCGGTGCTGGGAGAGCTGCAGAGCGTGGGAAGGCCACGTGGTATCAGCTCGGAAGGACGGCGTTGTGGGAGGGACCCACGTGGAGCTGGGGCAGTGACCGCGGAGGAGCGGCAGAGACGAAGCGTTAGAGGCGGCGCTGCCTTCATTCTGTGTTCTCCTCTTGGAGTAGGAGGTAGAAGAGGGTGGGTGAGGAGGGAGGTGTTTCTACTTTGCACTTCATTCTCACTTCTCCAGCCTGTTAATAGTTGGCAATAAATTATGTTCATCTCCCTTAGGCTGAGTCTTTTTTGTCCGTGACAGTAATTGGTGAGCGATCTGCCCGGCCATATCTCAATCCACAAGCTTTTTTTAAATCGTATTTTCTTCTGTCCTTATGAAGGAGGGGAATTGGAGAGCAGTGCGGTAGAGCTTAGCTACCTACTGGAATGAATTGCATTGGTTGCGTTGCATTGGTTGCATTAGCAACCTTGTTTCTTTAGTTATCTCTTTGTGTTGTTTTTGTGCTTTCCAAGTAAACCATTTGAGTTCTTTAGGTTAATGTCTGGGGTAGTACCTAGTACTTTCATTTCCCATTGCAGAGCAGTCAGCGGCCAGTACATTAAAAGTAATAACTGGTTTAATTCTTTTAAGTCATCTAGTTCTTCAGCGCTCGCTGTCATCAGCAACTCATGCTGCTAAAGGGTTCAATATCATGTTCACATGGGAAGATTTGACAAAACAGGAGATATCTTCCCAGCTGACAGAAAACATCAATACATTTTATTCATCCATATACTGAAAACTGCAGCACAAATGCAGATTTAACTAGGATTTTAGCACAGTGCTCTCACAATTATCAGAAATAACAGATACCAGACCAGGAGGCAGTTCTGGTAGGCACCACAGTGTGTGCTGGAGTGCACATGCAGGTGCTCATACACATACACTTTAATTACAGTCCTCATCTTCAGCAGATATCCATATGCAGCTCATGATTTACAATTATTTTTGTTTGTGAACCGTTTGTGTTTTCATTTTCTTTCGCGTTTTGACAGGATGTAATTATTTCTGAAACATATAATAGGATCAAAGCATATTTCATTATTAAAGAAATTATTGCATTGCATCAGTGCCATTCCGACTGCATGGAAACATTAATCCAGTTTTGTATTTCTTCAAATGAGCTTTTTTCTCATGAAAATTTTGTGAAATTAATTGTTTGCTTTCTCCCAACCTTCGAGGGGTCTACAGCTTCAGAAGATATCAGATAAAGGATGATGACGCGTAATGAGAGCAAGATTTAGCTATTAAACTTCCTTGACTCACTTTAAATATTGATTAGAGAAACACTTCTGGGCAAATATTTATATTGAGTAATAATATAATTCAGTGATCCTTTTTTCTTTTTCTTTTTTTAACTTTGTGAATATCATTATGTCTTCAGTAATGTAACCTAGAAAAATACATTGCTAGCCATGTTTTATATGAAAAAGACTGTGATAGATAATAAAAATAAAATTCTTCTAACAAACGTCACCCATTAATAAAATGCAAAGATGCTTTGTGTTGCAGAGCCTGTATCTGGCCTTCCTCAGGTCTTGCGGCTGTTGTACCTGGGATATTGGCTTAAAGCCATTTCTAATATAATGCTAATGTTGTGACAGATACTAATGAAACCATGCTGCTTCTAGATAGAGCTGATATTGAATACATGTGTAGGTAGAAGAGGTAATTTCCTTATTTGCTTTTGTAATGAGCTTAAGGAAAACAGAACAACCCATCTGCATCTGTGAATAACTACTAGATTTGATTGTTTTTTTTGAAGAAAGAAAAAATTATTTGCATGGTTTTCTTTACTGTGTTTATAAGTGTAATAGTTGAACCTACTTGTGTAACTGAGTGGTGTTACCTTTGTAGAGGAAGAATATATGTTAAAAATTCTCAAAAGACTTTATAAATTTAAGTAACACCAGCATATCTTCCTTTTAAAGTACCTTCCTAACTTTCACTCAGTCAGATGGTGAGGAATTGTGTCCAAATGTGTGCATTATACATAGTGTTTGCATATCATGGAATCATAGAATCATTAAGGTTGGAAAAGACCTCTAAGATTATCTTGCCTTCTGTCCACTACCACTAATACTGCCCATTAAACCATGTCCCTAAGTACCACGTCTGTATACTTCATGAAGGAAAGCAGGGGAGGGAATTTTTACGAGAGCATGTAGTGACAGGAGGAGGGGAAATGGCTATAAACTGGAAGAGGGTAGATTTAGACTAGAATTCAGAGGAAATTCTTTACTGTGAGGGTGGTGAGAGACTGGAACAGGTTGCCCAGAGAGGTTGTGGATGCCCCCTCCCTGGAAGCATTCAAGGCCAGGCTGGATGTGAGCGGACTGGTCTAATGGGAGGTGTCCCTGCCTATAGCAGGGGTGTTGGAACTAGATGATCTTAAAGGTCCCTTCCAACCCAAACCATTCTATGATTCTGTGATTTTAGATTTAAAATAACAAGTTTATGTTGTCTTTGACTACTGATGTGTAATGTTGTGATTTCTTCATCTTAAGGTTTACTTTTACATTATTGCTGAAGTTTCTTACTGCTCTAACTCTTTTCTGCAAGGTAAGAAGTAGTGTAACTTATTCTCAAATACCCAGTTATTGAAAACAAGAGGAATGTTTATTCCTCTAGTTAAGAATTAGGACTAAAACCCATATAGTGGTTTAAAACAGAGAGGAAAGTGATAGACTAAACACTTTACAATTAAAAACTCCAATATCAAACCTAAATTTTAAAATCCTTAATTGTTAAAGTAGGTGAATATGTGCTTTGTTTGTTTGTCTTTTAATTTCAAAGGCAGTAGAAACAGATTCTTAGTACTACTTTGTGCCTGCTGAAATATCTCAGATAGACTGAAGTAATATTCTAAGACAGAACATCTGTACATCTTACTTTTGTCAACAAATTATCTGGCCTTAGGAATTAGTCTGTAGTCTGTCTCAAGTATGTTTTTTTCTTAAACTAGTGATGGCTATTTAGCCAGGGGTCTGTGTGTGTTCACTAGCTATTAAATGTCTGCAAAATACCTCTGTCTAAAATTAAAAGCATAGTTATGATTTTTTTTCTTAGGAATGATGTAGATTCTATTATAATCCATGAAAGAAAGTATTTGATAACAAAGCAGGTACAAGTTACACACTGTGCTTCTGGCTAAGTATGAGAGTGCTTTCTATTGCCAGTACAGCTGAATCAGTTTTTTCTGAACATTGTTTTCAAGTTAGACACAGTAAGACTTTCCTTACATTATTGACTTCTGATTTTTCTGTTTAGACTATTTTTTCTTTCTGATCAGGTATTATCCCAGTTTTTTATGAATGGAATATTATGAATGTGATGACAAGTAAGGAAATACCTAATCCTAACAGATATCTTGCTTTTTTTTTTTTTTTTTTTTTTTTTTTTTTTTTTGTAATTCTGTACTTTCTATTAGTGTTTCTGATTTACAATATTTCTGAAATTTTACAGCAGGCTATTTTTGCAGATATCTAACCTGACATGTGTTCTTCACATAATCTTGTATACAAAATGACAGTTTTTCAAAACTTTTGATTTGGTCTGAAAAGGTCCTGGTGTCATTTTCTCCTCAGATTACTTTTCCTATTTGTAATTACAAAGTTGAGGTGCTCATTTATTTGTTTCTTAAGTATCTGTTTCTCTTCATGTTCAAAATATCTTCTTTAAATGTACTGAGGTGCCCAAAACTGAACACAGTACTCCAGGTGAGGCCTCACCAGTGCCGAGTACAGCGGGGGATTACTTCCCTAGTCCTGCTCACCACACCATTCCTGATGCAAGCCAGGATGCCATTGGCCTTCTTGGCCACCCGGGCATACTGCTGGCTCATATTCAGCTGGCTGTCCATCAGTACACCAAGGCCCCTTTCCGTCAGGCAGCTTTCCAGCCACTCCTCCCCAAGCCTGTAGGGTTGCCTGAGGTTGGTGTGATGAAAATGCAGGACCTGACACTTGGGCCTATTGAAACTCATACAGTTAACCTTGGCCTATTGATCCAGTCTATACAGGTTCCTCTGTAGTGTCCTTCTCCCCTCAGGCAGCTCAACACTCCCTCCCAGCTTGGTGCCGTCTGCAAACTTACTGAGGGTGCACTCGATCCCCTCATCAAGATCATTAATAAAGATGTTAAATAGAAGTGGCCCCAGTACTGAGCCCTGGGGGGACACCGCTTGTGACCAGCCATCAGCTGGATTTGACTCCATTGACCAGAACTCTTTTGGACCGGCCATCTAGCCAGTGTTTCACTCAGCAGACCATACATGCATCCAAACCATGGCCAGCCAGCTTCTCCACAAGGATGTTACGGGGAACAGTGTCAAAGGCTTTACTGAAGTCCAGGTAGACCACATCAACAGCCTTACCTTCATCCAATAAGCAGGTCACCTTGTCATAGAATGAAATCAGGTTTGTCAAACAGGATTTACCATTCGTAAACCCGTGCTGACTGGCCTGATTCCCTGGTTGACCTTGAACTGGTCCATGATGGCTCCCAAGATTATGTGTTCCATAACCTTCCTGGGCACTGAGGTGATACTGATCGGTCTGTACTACCAGAATAATCTTTCTGGCCCTTTCTGAAGTTGGGTGTCACATTTGTCAGTCTCCAGTCTACTGGGACATCCCCAGTTAGCCAGGACTGCCGAAGGCTGATGAAGAGTGGCTTGGCAACCACATCCACCAACTCCCTCAACATTCTAGGATGCAATCCATCTAGCCCTATGGACTTGTGAGCATCCAGCTTTTGGAGCAGGTCCAAAACTATCTCATCATGGATCATGCAGAGCTTATTTTGTTCCCCATCCCTATCTACCAGCACAAGGGGCTGTGTTCCCAGGGAGTAACAATTCTTAATATTAAAGAGTGAGGCAAAGAAGGCATTAAGTACCTCAGCCTAATCCTGATCCTTGGTCACCAAGTTGCACTCAGCATCCAACAAGGGATGGAGATTCTTCCTAGCCCTCCTCTTACTGTTGATGTATTTATAAAAATATTTATTGTTTTCCTTTACCTTAGTGGCTAAGTTCAGTTCTAGCTGGGCTTTAAGTAGTGTAGAACAACTGCAATTTAGATGCTATAATGTGCGTATCTGTCGAACTCCATAGGTCAGAATGATCCTCAAGAAAATACTATACTAAAAGTAAAATGAGGTAAAATACCACAAGCAACTGAGAAAATATAGAAAAAGAGTTGTTAAATCTCCAGCCATTACAAATTCTCTGGAATGTATAGAGCAATAAAATAACATTTAAACAGCACTTCCACCCAGTAACTCCAAGAAAAGAATAACTCAGACTAAAGACATATAGAAGTAGTTTTATTTCTTTCAATAGGATGACAATCGCAGTCACGGAATCACAGAACCACAGAAGTTGGAAGAGACCTCTGGAGATCATCTAGTCCAAGCCCCTTGCTGAAGGAGGTTCCCTAGAGGAGGTTGCAGAGGAAAGTGTCCAGGTAAATATCTCCAAAGGAGACGCCACAACCTCTCTGGGCAGCCTGTTCCAGTATTCTGTCACCTTCAGAGGAAAGAGGTTTTTCATTGTGTTTGTATGGAACTTCCTGTGTTCCAGTTTGTGCCCACTGGCCCTTATTCTGTTGCTAGGCACTGTTGAAAAGAGCCTGCCCCATCCGCTTGAGTCGTGCCCTTTTGATATTTATAAGCATTGATAAGATCACCTCTCAGTTTTCTCCAGGCTGAAGAGTCCCAGGTCTCAGCCTTTAAACCACACAGAGGGCTGAGTATGGATATCCTGTTGTATGAAAGAAGTAGTTAATTTCATATGTTCAAGCCAACCAAAGATTGGATGTTTTCAGCAGTTCTTGGTTAAATCAGGTGAAAAATCTGATTGCATTAGGGAAATTTGAACAGTATTCCATTCCATAGAAATATAAAACAAATGCTTTTCTAAGCAAAGAAACAGTGATGAAACTCAAAGTATTTGGGAGATATTTAAAAGTGGATTTAAATGTTGCAGCTTGGAGACCTAACTGAGTCCTCCATCTGAAGCCCACATAGGTCTGGCACCTGTGGCAGAAAACTTTGGTAAGGTGGTTCTGACAATATTAAAAAATAATTTTCTTTGCCAAGTAAAGGGAAAGTAAGACCAGAAAGAAGCTCAGAGAATAGGCAGTGCCCTCGTACTGATGATATGATAGAGGATCTGCAACTCTGTAAAAACGACTTTATGAAGGAGGGAATAGAGGGCCAAAAGAAGTCAAATGTGAAAGTCCAGAAAAAGCCTGCCATTTATGGAAAAAAAATGCACAAATTGAACTCCATCAATTTTCAACTGCACTGAGTATTTTCAAGTTCTCTCAGGGCATCTCTGTGTAAGAGCTGCTACCTCAGAGCAGTAGTGGGCATAACACTCAAAGATGGCTAAACTGTCAGCTTGAAAGAAATAGGACATCAAGTAATTTACATCTGGACAAAGAAATAAAGAGAATCTATAAAATTAGTACCATGGGAAAAATGAAACAGTGGAAAATTAAGGAGTTAAGCTGTATACTTTTTCACTGAAATTGTATATATTGTTCACTAGACAGAAAATATGACCTATGATGGTATAATTTCATGGGTGGTATAACTACATCAGTGGGCAAAGGAAGGGCCACTGATGTAATCTATCTGGACTTCAGTAAGGACATGGTCCCACATAACATCCTTCTCTCCAGATTGAAAAGATATGGATCTGGCTGTTCAGTAGATGAGGAACTGGTTGTGAGATCGTACCCAGAGAGTAGTGGTCGATGGCTCAGTGACTGGATGGAGATCAGTGATAAGTGGTGTCCGTCAGGGGTCAGCTGTGGGACAAGTGCTCTTTAACATCTTCATCAGTGACACTGACAGTGGGATTGAGCACACCCTCAGTAAGTTTGTGGATGACACCACGCTGTGTGGTGCAGTCGACACTCCTGAGGGATGAGATGCCATCCAGAGAGATGATCTAGACAGGCTCAAGCAGTGGGCCCATGTGAACCTCATGAGGTTCAACAAAGCCAAGGGCAATGTCTTGCACCTGGGTTGTATCAAACCCTGCTATCCATACAAGCTGGGGAATGTAAGAATGGAGCACAGCCCTGATCAGCAGGGAGAGGGAGGTAATTTCCAAATTCTTAGATACTATGTGAGCTTACCTAAAGCACTATTTTTTTCCAAACTTCAGTAAAATGAAGCTAAATGATTTTGATCATCCTTTTAATAAAATACACAATACAAGCATTGAAATATTAAGGAAAGCCAGTGCTTCATTGCAGAGGTTTTGCAAGCTCCACCTGTAACTGCTGAGGCAGATTCAGAGCACAGAGGTGTGGGCGTGCACAGTGTCACAGTGTTGTGAGTGCAGTGACAACTGTACATACCCATTGTTTTGCGTCATTAGTACTCTGCTGAACCTTAAAAAAAGAGAAAAAAGAAAAAAGAAAAAAATGCCCACAGAGAAATTTAGTCTCCAGAGTCCAATTTTTTTATTACCTTTTTTTCCCATTTTTCCCCCTTTTTTTTTTTTTTTTTCCACTGTACACAGCATCTAATTTAGGCTACAGACAAAAAGAAAATGTATCTTGAATATGCATCACAAGTTCCAAAAATGAAAAGAAATTGGATTTGGATAGCACTTACTCAATAGACAGATATGATACATGGTAAGAAGGTGCACTGTCTGCCCTGTGATAGATTAAACTACTTTGTAGGAAAATTACTGTGAGCCAGTCACCACCACCACCGTGGCTAAATCTTTAATAAAATTCTCTTCCATATTCAAGAGCGAGGTATGAAGTACACAATAAGCAGAGTGGAGTAGAGTGCCATTTATCAAACCACAGCTAGGTCTGTAATCTCCTGCTTTATCCTTTTTTAGTACTTTATTTGTCTTTATTGTTGCAAGGAAGCACATTTACCCAGGGCAGTGGGCTTTTGGTCCTGATAAACCTTTTGTTTTAAATTCTACCTATGTGTTTTTATTTATTT
>PPHD01007099.1:0-23542 GCA_002909625.1 Bambusicola thoracicus
GCGTGAAAAACTTCCCCCTAATATCTAACCTAAAATTCCCCTGTCTCAGTTTAAGACCATTCCCCCTTGTCCTATGACTGTCCACCCTTCTAAACAGCTGTTCCCCCTCCTGTTTATACGCTCCCTTAAAGTATTGGAAGGCAACAATGAGGTCTCCCTGGAGCCTTCTCTTCTCCAAGTTCTGCTAACCCAAGCTACATAAAAGCTGAGCGCAGGGCATAGACACCCTGCAAACTAGCACTGCACACATGCATGGTCAATGTGCACAAATGCACTCAAAAGCTGCACCTTGGCTATTTGTGGCATGCAACAGTAACCTCAGCTCCCTGTAAATCATTAGGAGGGCATTTTGCCAGAGTCCCAAAGCATCGTGGAGAGCTACGGGCAGGCTCCTCTGTGTTGTAAGATAGCAGGTATTCCTCTCAAGATCTATGAGCTTAGACAGTATATACAGGGAAGAGAAAAGGCACCTTGAGGGAGAGAGCAGAACTATGCTCATATCAATACACATTTGTTTTCTTTTTACCTTACTTACAACTAGAGATCACAAGTTTTATTTTGCTCACAACAGTAATTCCATCAAAAATTAGTCCTCCTCTCCTGTCAAAAAAACCCTATATCTCATTTTTTTTCTTTAATGCGTTATCTCTGTTGTGAATTTGGAAATGGACAAACAGAGCCAAAATTAAAGATTTTGCATTTTTAACAAGTTATTTCAAGTTGCCAACACTTTCCTTTGTCTGTTGGCCTCTCTGTTTTGACATAAACGCCCTGACATTTAACAAAAAAAAACAAACTTAGTCATCACATTTACTTAAAGAGCATTAATGGTGAATTACCGTATGCTGAGAGTTCAGTTCCTGTGATTTTCAGCACAGTGAGCCATGGGATCCAAGATTCTCCCATTATTTTTCAGTTTCATACAAGGAAGGAAGAAAAATGTAAAGAAAGCCTTGCTTTCACAAGACTGTATGCATCTACTTTGGTTAATGGCAACTTCAAGACCAAAAACGTCAACAATCTTTTTTTTGCGATGCACGTCTATAACATCTTTCATTACATATCTTTTCTTTGTCAGTAATTCTGTTTTTTCCCTTTATTCAGATCTTCAAGCATTTTGTATGAGTGATGGTAGGGAAGACTTCTCTTATTTGTGCAAATATGTTGGCAAGAAACCACAAAGTAGACTTTCCTTTGAAAGAGACTAAAAGTGCAATTGATTTCCAGGAACTGCATAACACTTTAATTTGGAAAGCAGCATTACTGACTCTTCCATCCTTTTTTTTTTTTTCCCTTTTCATATTCTGAAATAAATTAAACTTCAAATCCAGTTCTTAAAGATTATGAACAAGACGCTGTATATACTACTTTTTATGCTAGACAACCTTTTACCATGCCAATACTTGCCTTAATGTTTCCTGCCAATAACAAGAGCAAACAGCCTTGGCCAGAAGCTCAAGATTAACCATTTCAAAACACAAATCAACACATAAAGAAAATTTAGAAATGATAGTCCTAAGTCAGAAGCTGTTGCCTTAACACTGCTCCTTCTGTTGGTTGCAGTATTTCTCTTTTGGCTTTATGACTAAATACAAAGGTTTACATGTGTGGAGTACAGGGATCTGGATGCAGTCAAGATGTACTCAAGGAGCAACTGGATCTCAGTGAAAGAAGCTCCAGCCACACCTTTACTGAGGTGTCACACAGCTGATGTATTGTCACCTTCAACTCATTTTCATCGGGTCTTAGAGCTGGAAGACCTACATTCTGCCCAGGGCGGGGGAATGATGGGAGAAGGGAAGAAAACTTTACTAGAATTTGGCCATGCTCTTCCCTGCCATGTTCTTCCTCATTATTGCTAAATGGAGATGCCCCAAAGCTGCCTCCTTGAAGACGGAGAGTCCTCTGTGCACGGGCATGCAATTCAGGTGCTTGTAAGGAAGACCATACTGGATGTGTGGGGAACCATAAGCAACATATGTTGCTTCTTTCACACAACAGCTCTTTGGGTACATGCATGTAGTTTCTCTTGTTGGAGTTGATAACATATCCCACAAATTTGCTTATTTCAAGGATCCGCTCTTTATAAAGGTTTGTTTCTAATAGACCTAAAACAACAGTGAGGAAAAAATTACAATTGATTCTGGTAAAAAAAAGAATATCCCGGTGTTTGTCACACAGAGCATCTGTATATGGACTGATATTTTTGCTGAGTAAATAGGAGAGTTAATAATCCCCACTTACAGAACAGCAGATGCCACAAGATGCATGGGGCTTGACAGTGATTTCACTGTGCTCTGCTCCTACAAGCTCCAGGTCGATGCAGACTGGTTTTGTCTCTGAATGGGACAGCCCTGTGCTCTGCTCAGCAGCTGCTCACTCCAGTTGGGCATCATCTTCTCCATAAGCATTCCACCAGCAACACAGATTAGAAAAGCGATGCCAACAGTAATGCAAGAGGGGGAGTGGTGTGGTGGTGAGATCCCATTATGCAAGGGCAAGAGAGCTGATAACAGCTAATAATTACTATACTAAGATGCTTGCAGAACTGCAATGTCAGGGATCAAGTCAGATTAAAGTGCTGCTGGAAATCATCTGCACTGTGCACATCTCAGTGAATTGGAAAAGCGGTGAAGCTGGTCTACACTGTGCCCAACTTCCTCTGACATTAAACATCATCACAGTGTCAACTCCAATTTAAAAGGCTGCCAGAGTACAGAATCACAGCCTGTAGCACCCTCCACAAACACTGTACCTGAGCTTCCAAGCTGGGGTGTGTGGAGAGTTTAGCTTACTCACACCCCATCAGTTCCTCCTGTCTTCTTCAGTCACAGTGTGCCCTTCCTCTCCATTCCCCACAACTCACTGAGATGCTTCTCTGTCTTTATGCATAGATCAGAGCAATAGAAGAGGTACGATGCATGCCCTTCTTTCTGAAACATTCCATCTTCATCCATCTTCTCAATTGCAGTGGCCATTTCCTAATTAATGGGCTTGACATAATTAGTTTTGTTTAAAGTCAGGCTATAGCTGAGCCTTTATTCTGACTTGAAAAATAATAGGCAGCCATGAACTTACAGGAAATCACACTGCCAGCAAACAGCTCAGCTGGCTGCAGACTAATCATCTTTTCTTTCCCCTTTGTTAAACACATTCTTGCTCTTGGAAACTGTTCAGTAGTTCATTAAACTAATAATCCTATTCAAATCCTACTTCACAAATGGATTTGTCAGTGCTGTTCCTTTCAGGAGACAGTAATTCTAAATTGCCTCTACTTTAAAGGGCTTAAGGACAGATTAAATCACAGCTTTGGCTGTGATTTATTGCCCCACATTATTTCATTATTTGTTATTTGTAAAGGCATTGGTGAATAATACACTTGTTTACTTGCATGTATTTCATTCTTTGCATTTATTTCACACTTTCCCCTTATTAAGGGAGATTGGGAAGGGAACAGAGCACCATTTTCTAATAGAACTATACACAATCCTGCATTTCAGCAGTGGCGACGGCAACAGTGGGTCACCTCCACTGGTGCAGATTAGTACAAGCATGACATGCAGCTCTTGTTCATCTCTGGTGAAAATGCAAAGCTAATGGTGCTGACTATGCTGAAAAATAGCATTTTGTAGCTGAGAATTTGCTCTATCAAACAGTGTTTTTTGCTCTCTGTATCTTGTTTCAATGGAAATAAATACGAGGCATTGCTTTTGAAGTGACCTACATACTAACTGACTATAGCTTCACATAAATCCACTGGGCACCAAAGCAGAGCAGATATGCAGTGCTGCTTGGGTTTACACAAGGCTTTCCTGGGAAACCCATGGGGAATTACTCACACAGTAGGTATGTGTGCTACATGCAGCAGTAGGAAAGAACACCAAATACATGCTTGCATATTTGATTCCTCCAGAGTCGGTAAACATTTCCCCATATGGCAAGCTGGAAAGAAATGGAAGACACCTGGGTCATACTTCTTTGCCCAGTTCAGGCATGATCCTAATTTCCTGCCGAAATTTAAATCAAGCAAAATGTAGAGACAGAGAGACAGAGAAATTCCATGGTTCCATCCACTCAGGACAAAAAGAGGGGCACAGAAGAATAATTGGTAGAACAAGAACCAGCTCTAGCTTGTTGAAGTAGGGTGCTTTAAGATCTCTAATGCATACATTCATCTCTCATACTCCACTCTGGGAGCAAAAACATTTCTCCCATGGACAAAATGATCTGTTCATGGCATGTTAATATTATAAAAGGCATCTAAGATCTGGCAGGATAGGAGGTATCAAGCATACTGTATAAAAGGAAAATACATTTTATTAACATGCACTGGCAAAGCAAATCCTTTCAACGAACAAGAAGTCAGCGTTATGGACAGATGTGAAGCTTCAAGTAGAAAGCTTCCTCAAAAGAGAAGAGGAAGAGAACTCAGGACTATGTACTGCTCCATCATCATTAGATTTGACCAGAGACCCATGAAATCTGTTTGCCTCCTTCTTTCCATTCAGTACTGGTCTATGAATTTTTGAACGGTCACCAAAAAACAAAGAGTAGTCAGGCAGGGTGGTTGGCCCAGGTCTCACACAATCATCAGGCTGAGAAAGGCAAGGCACCAGTTTAACTCTATGTAATGCAGCTCCGCTTCACTGTATTATAGCAAGTTTCGGAACTAAGTCTTAGAAACAAAGATACCTCAAATGAAAGCTGAACTGAAATTAGCGTATCTCTCTAAAAAAGAAAGTTGTGGGTCTTGGAAAGCAAATTCCAAAGCAAACATCTGAAGTGCTGCCATAAACACTACTGAAATACACTCGGGTTAAATATATTTAGAGGTTCGAAGATATGTTAGAGGTGTGGATTTATAGGACAGATGATTGCAGTAGTCAAGATACGCCACCTACATACCTATACTATAAAATAACATCAAATTAAAATTAAAAAAAAAAAAGGAGAGAAAAACTATCATTTAAACTTGCAGTAATAAAACTTACTGCTCATTCATTTGTTTTGCTACTACAGCACTAGCCTTAGCCTGTGAGTAAACCAAACCTTAAATTATTACTTTTCTGATTGTCCCAAAGAAGGGTAATAAATGTGGTTAGACAGATCAGGGAAGATGCTCAACCACAAGTGCACCTCTCTACATTTGTTTCTAGACAGAACAGGATCAGGGACTAGCAGGGTTCTGGGAATCTACAAAAGTAGTGAGTCTGTAACTGCAGGAGATGGCTTTCACTGGTTGACAGCCCCATCTACACGAGTACAGTTGGTGACATCTGTTGCTGTATACTCAGCCCAGGAGAACAATACTTGAAACACCATTCTTCAGTAGATTTCTCATCTCAAGTGGTTTATCTGCTTGTAAAAAAAAGGAGACTTTAAACAGACGGTTCCCTGATGGGCTGGAAATCCTGAAGGAGAGATTTGGACACAGAACACGTGAGACTCTCAGGGTCACTTGACACAGAGCATGAGAAGTGCCCGAGGCAAGAGCCCAGCCACTGTGCTTTGGCAGTGCTCCCTGCATTGCCCACCATCATTCTCTCCCTAACAACAGACTGCCCTCCCAAGGGCTGAGAAACAATGAATCTTCAGCTATCTTAGTTTATATTTGCTAAGATGTCTTTAAACAGATCTTGCACCTATCCCAGTGGAGCTCTTTTTCTTCCTACGGCAATTGCTTCAGAGGGCATTAGGAAAGCAGAGGGAAAACCAAAGAACCAGTGGGGTGGTCCTTAGCTCTCACCAGGGGATTTGGAGCCAGACACTTCGGACCTGATCCCAATCCTGCCTCAAACTTACTGTGTGGCCTTCAGTTGCTTACACAACAGATAATTTAGTATTGCTTTACTTCAGTGTTGGCCAACCAGTGTCTGAGGCTTCAGAGAAAAGTTTTCAGAAGTCACTTCTAACTTGGGTCCTCAGGCTCCACTTTTTAGAGCATATGGCATTTGGATGTTTCAGGCCCACAGAAAGTCAGGAGAATTTAAGCTCTGTGTCACTTGTGAAAGCAATGTCTGGCTACCTAGGTCCCTGAGTTTCCTAAGATCACTGGCTTCTAGTGACCTTCCCTCAGATCCTGTGAGGGATGGAAGTACCATTTCTATGCTCCACCCTTCCTTCTTCCTCACAGGGCTACACAATTTAGGATAATCAGTGAACACATGAACTAACTCCATTTCTTTCTATCTGCATTATGAAAACTGTGATCAATCACCTCTAGCCCTGGGCAGCCAGAGTCTCTGGTCTGGCAGACTGTCATCATTTGCAAGAAATGTCCTTCATCCCTTTAATCATAAAGATTTGGAATGTTTTATCCGAATGGACTCAAAGATACCTGAAAGAATCACAGTAGAAGTCCTTTTAGATTTTACGGGGAGATACACAGGGTAGCCCTGCTGTGTGAGAGAGCTAATGGCCACTTTTAGTAGCTAGTTTTGAGAAGACCAAACCCCTAGGACAGCCGTTGTCCATCATTTCCAAATCCACCATAGCAGAAGTAAGTGGCCACACACTTTTGAATTCCATGAGCAAATGTTGCAAGCACCGTGGCCCTGCCTGATGTAGCTCTACTGCCAAGCTCTGGGTTCCAGCTCCAGCCCAAACATGCACATTTGATTGTCTGGGCTGAAAGCATGGTGCTCCATCCCATTCAAGAAGCATTCTCCAGCAAGTTCTGGAGGACTCTGGCACGCTCCGAACTTAGCGCGTGTATCACGTTCTGCTCTGTTTCTGCCCACTAACACAGGAACACTTTCCAAGAACTACAGCCAGGCAGACTTAAAATAACCCAGAATCAATTCTAGGGCCAGGAACCATCTTGAGAGTGAGCAAATAAAGCTGAGCTCCAGCACAAGCTTCAGTATTCTTTAGCTGAGACCCGTCTCCCTCCTCAAGTGAAAAATCCTCACTGATGCAGCTCTCATATCAATTTTTCTACAGACGAGGCCACAAGCCCCAACTTTACTTCACAACAGACGACTTAGCATGTACATTCACCCGTTAGCAACGGTAGAGAGTACAACTATCAGTGTAAAAGCAGCCAACAGTATAGCACACAACATCAGTTGGCAGCACGACAGAAGGTGACTCCCAGGTCACAACCCCAGTCAACAACATCCTCACTGGTGATGAAAAGACCAGCCAGAGCCATCCCTCCGGGTTAATGCCCAGGATTCTTCCCACCTGCAGGCAAGATGTTGATGACTCCTCAAAGTACTCATGCATGAGCCCCAAATTGCTGTGATCCACTGATCAAAGCAGAAGAGCTCAGTGCACAGCACTCTATTCACACATCAGTCTGGGTTCTCTGCCTGCTTTGCTATTCCTCGTGGCAAGAGCCATCCTCCTACCCTATGTCTGCAGAGCTGATTCCATCCCAAACTCAAGGAAAGGGCAGAAAAGCAATTCTGTAGGCATGCTACTATGTGCTATAATAATAAACCAAGTTCTGCTTTATAAAATAGAAACGAACATTAAACATACCCTCGTAAAGAGTCTTGGCCTCTTCTTCTCACTCTGTTTGCTGGCTGTCTTTCCTCATAGCCTGCAAATCTGTCTGTCTGCAAGTCCCCTTCATATTGACCCTGGGCTTGTTCCACATACAAAACTGCTGTACATCCCAGCATGAACCTGGCCAGCCACAATACCCCCATGATGGCACGGATTCCACGGTTCCCGGCTGCCCCGAAATCTTCTTCCAGCTGGAGGGTCCCTGCTGCCTTGGTGGAGGATGGAGTTTTGCAGCCGCCCTTAAATGCCAAGGTGCCTCCCTGCCGTTCGCTTTCTAGAAGCAAAGACAGAAGAAAGAGAAACAAAAAAGTGTTCTCAAGGGCTTTCGGGTTTTTAAAATGACTGTTCACCCCAGACTGCCCCTCCCCAGAGTTGATACAGTGAGGTCATACAGTCACACTGAGCGTGGCTCCTTGTACATGCAGCCAACATGCTCACAATGTCATTTCCCACCATATCATTGCCAAGGCCCTCCTTTCCCAAGAGGTAGGAACCAAATGATCTCCAAGACTCATGATTCTGCCCTTGCGTCCATTTTCTTGCCTTTCTGGTAGGGAAATGAAGAGTGACCATAGAGCACCTATCCTGGAACCCCCTGGTATCAGGTTATGCTACTGAATTCAGCACGGTACCCGAGTTCAGAGGAGCAATTTGAGATGCAGAGCTATGAAACAAGAGGAGACCAGCACTTCAAGGATGAGTGGGTCCTGTTTACAGATCTACTTCCCAGGCCCCACTGTATTCTATTCTAGCCGGGCCACGGCACAGAATAGAGATCAGTTGCTTGAAAACAACTTTCAGATACCTGGAATTTTGAGCAGTCAGAGGGAATGCTAGAAAACACATCAGAGGAGCATGTATGCCAGTGCTGAGATAGGCAAAAGGGTCACTGTGGGCCGGAGGGGGATGTAAAACTGTTATCTGAGGCTAGAGGATGAAGAGAGTGCATTAAGCTAAGCCTGGTTTCCACGATGGTGAAGGGACAGAAAAAAAGGCAGAGGGCTGGGCATGATGGGAGATGTGTAGGAGCAGAGCCCGGGGCTGCCAACACACCTTGGGGTGAGCACAGCAGGGCCAGCTCTCCTGGGATACAGGCCTGCACCTGAGCATGCGCATCGAGCAGGGCCCACGCCAGGGTTTTGCCCTGAAACACACCAAGGCAGCCCCAAGAGATTTTCTGCCCCATGAAAGCCTGTGTGGACCAGTCCTGATGACCGGAGCCATGCTTCCTCCCCCGGGGCACAGTGCTGTGGGGAGACATAAGGTCCTGTGGGCACGCTGAGGACACTGCCCTGGGCCAACAGTGCAGCGCTGCAGAATGAGCCCTGAGGGGCAGACAGAGGTCACCTCCTGCCATGGGGCACTGAGGTCACGAGGCACAACGGTCTCTGGAGCGGTCTCTATTTCAGTCCTTGCCACCATCTGGGTCTGATGTGGCACTGAGAGCACAAGAGAACGCCCTAGGGCCTGGGGCACAGCTCCGGTACCACCCAGCCCCAGCAGGAGCGATTTCGGGCCTCGGGGACGCCTCAGCGCCGGGAGCACGGCCCGGGCCGAGGGCGCAAGAAGCGGGCGGGGCAGCGAGGCGGGGTCGCGGCGAGCAAAGAGAGACCGGGGGCTGTGCGGAACGCACTACTGAGATCCCCCACACTGCACCCCCCCGATCCTACGCCTTCGTATTCCTCCGCCAGCCCGCGCTGCCCCTCCCATTCCCCACATCTCCCGGCCCCGTGCTGGCACGTCCAAATGAGCGCTCAGCTCCTATGCTTCCCACCCCCACGCTCCGGGGCCGGGGTCCCTTCCTTCCTCCTCCCGGCCGGGGGAGGGCCGGCAGGCAGCTCGCTCCTCCGGACTCCGACGTGTGCTTTTCCAGGGACGGCTCCCACCGGCCTCCCCTCTCTACCCAGAGAGGAAATATCTGGGAGAGACAGGGCCCCTCAACTCCCCCTGCCCGTCCCCCCAGCTGTCCCACAGCAGCACGCGTTCCTGCTGCAGCCCAGTCCCACAGCAGGCATGGTCACCCCAGACAAGGCAAACAGTGAGCATGAACAAAACAAAAAAACAACCCCAAAAACAAACAAACAACAACAAAAAAAAAACCCAAACAAACAAACAAACAAAAGAACACCCAAAATAATAGTAAGAATAATCTAATAAACCCTCCCAGCTTCAGAGCAGTGTCCTAGCTGGGAATCTCAGCTCTTGAGGGCATGCATTTTTCAGGCTCTTAAATGTTTCAAATGCAGTGAAGACGGAGTGGGAAGGAAAAGGCAGGGCTGGGAGCAGAGGCAGAGACAAAGAAACGGCCCTTCCTGCAGCAGTCCTGCGAGCTCTGCTGCTGCCTTGCTGCACATGCCTGTGCCGAAGGCTGGGATGTGATTATCTTCAGCAGGACAAAAGGGAGAGCGTTTACTTTCCTCCCAGAGCTCTATAGGTGGCACATGCATGGAAAAGAAGTCACGGAAAAAAAGTGATCTTTTAAACTTCGAGAGATTTCCAGCTTTCATGCAGAAACTTACACTGAAGGAACTCCATTTCCACACAGAGAACTGAGAAGCATGACAAATGATCGATACATAGGCACGTACCGTGAGAGCACTGACACAGTTCTTACTGAGAGTAAGGAAAAGTCAATTTACACCATCAAAAGAGAATGTTAAGAAAGGCTCAAAAATCACTTCGAGCCCTGAGAAATTCCATCGAGCGCCACTTGTAAGAACTGCACTGGCAAAGCAAAGAGAGAATCAATCACTAAATCAGGCTTAAAACTTAGCTGCGAGTTTGGAAGGAATCGGGAAAGACATCTCAAAAAACCATGTCTCTGAGTGTGCAAATTAAATTAACCCCCCCCCAAAAAATGTGCAAAACACAATAAAATACAGTCAGGCAAACAAAGAATTGCGAAGTCGATTACAGATAGAAAGAAATCGGATCTTAGCTACGCAGGTCTGGATTTAGTCTGAAACTGTTTAAATACCTTTAGGTCCTGGAACTGGTGATGAGCCCAGAGCTCCTTTGTTTAGTGGAGATCTGGGCAGAAAAGAAGGGAATAAAACCCTCACCCTTGAAGGAGAGAAGAAAAGGTACAGCCTAATCCAAATTGAGCAGGGGGAGGGCCTTGCGGCGGAGGAAGGGGTGCAGGAGGAGTGGGAGTAGCAGGAGGACAACCCTACCGCATTCTTGAGCCAAAAGTTTTTAACTTCAAGGAGGGGCTGAGGCTGGGAGGGGGGAGAGGTTGGATTTAGCGTTTGCATGCAGACGTGGTTATCACCTAGCTGTTCCTCTTGAGCGCAGGGCTCCTTGGCTCACTTAATTAGTGAGCGCTTTCAGTTCAGCTGGATGCAGTGACTCCTTGTCCCACATTTAGGCTGGAGCTGCAGGAGGCAGAGGGGCATTAATAACAGTGACTTCACATCAAAAGGTTCGGTTAAAAAAAAAAAAAAAGAAGAAGAAAAAATCATTTTCAGTTTGGGACTGGTCCTTCATCTCGTTTTTGAGAAGCGATCGTGTGCTGAGACGAGCAGAAAGAATACAAAGGTTTCAAGTAAAGCAATTTTCTTGCTGGTTGTTCTCTTGTACGGCTAATATAAAGCAAGGCGAGACAGAGGGCTTGAAGGGTAGATGACACAGCCTTCACACTCAAATTTACCTTGTCTCCAAAAGAGAAATCCTTTGAAGTTACAAGCACTTCCTCAAGGTTAATAAATAATAAATGTACGACGACCTTTGTTTGAGTATCAGGTCTGAATCTAATTCTGCTCTTTGGCACTGTGCAAAAATCATTTCTCTGCCTCTTGCTTAAGAACCATTCCTGATGTCTTCTCTTTATAACGGAAAATACAATGCACATGTTCCTCCTCCTCTTTGAGCTGTCTCTGCTCCGTGCCGCTGCACACCATCAGAAGGAAGTGCATTCCCCACGTGTGGATGGATGAGATGCCAAAGTCTCCCCGGAAGCCTCAAATCAAGCTGTTTGTTAGGTCAAAGATGTTCAGATAAGCCTGCACCAAACGGACCCCAAAAGTCTGTGCACACCACGCACGTGAGGATGCTTCCGCATTGTCCTGCCATGTGGTTCAGAGCTCAGTTACCTTTTTACGCGCAGCAGATGAGGGCTCAAACACAGCTCATTTCACGGGGGTGCAGAAATTCCAAGGCAAACCCACGCTGACAGGGAGATTCAGCTCTCCTCCTCCCGCCCCTCTTTGAAACATCCTCACTGCCGTTTTTGTTCTTTTCGGCTTTCCTAATCAACCCCCTGCTAGCTTTATAGAAGTCAGAATGATGCTCAGCCTAATTGACAACAAACTCGTGGAGACTAACAGGGAAAAGGCAGACCTCATTTTCACCAGCAGCCAATAATGGAGCATTTCAAGGAATGCGGCTCTGCCACCAAGTCTGCAGTGCTTTGTAGAGCTCAACAAGATACGAAAACTATTTCCTGGGCCTAAGACTGCAATACTTTCTCCTGTTAAAATAAATGTGAACTTTACCTGATTGAGAAGAGCAGAAGTGGGCCCTCAAACGGAGCAGCACAGCAGTGGGAGCACAAGAAAATACGTTTCCCTTGCTAAAAGACAGCAAGTTGGTGACAACTGTTGATGCAAAATATTCTTTATGCCGCTCCAGTCTAGTTTAAGGCTTCCTAACTCCTGCATTGTCTTCATAACAATGTTTATGTGAGCATTGGGTATTTAAAGGTGTTTTGGCACAGGGTCTTTGCTATTTACAGGAGTTCCCAGAGATATATCTGTGACTTTTGTTTTAAAAAGTAGGCTTTCAAATGCCCGAAGCAGGTGATACTAAAATGGAGATATCTTCTTGTTTCTTTTCTAGGTGCAAACTCAACCGCAGATCTTTTGTTTGCTTGTTTGTTGTTTGAAATGCGTTTGTAAGTCCTGTTAGGTTTCAGTTGGATGCACAGTCTGGCGTATCTGGGCTAGTGAGGACTGTTCTTTGTGCTTGGAATAGATGCTGTGTTGTGTCTCACCTCTGCCACGATCCTTTTCAATCCATTTCCTCTGCTAACTCAGATGTAACATGAATCTGAGCGAGCACATTTAATTAACATTGCCCAGGTTCATTTGCTCTCCTTTCTCTCGAGCTTCTCTCTCAGGGCTGCAGTTGGACACAGCCCTGCAAATGACCGACATGCGAGGGAAATAAACTTTTTCTTTCTGCATTCCACATTGAATGGTTAAGAAGCATTTTATCCATTCAGTGTGTTCAGATCCCTATGAACATGATGCTTTTAGCTCTCTCTCTGATTTTCTAGACTGAGGCTTTTCAGCACAGCTGCATCTGATTAAGACACAGCAAGTTCCAGGATTCAGACATAGCAGCGAGATCTCCTTCAAAGTCTCATTCTAGCCTCCAACAGTTCTTTATTTCCCTGCCATCAAATGGTTGTTGCTGGCCACATGAAGTTACAAACACTTGTGTACGTTTTGTCTGGCTCTCCATCTGTTTTCCCTCTGGGTAGCTGACTGTGCACAACAATGTGTTCACCCAAACTGTTCCTGCATCTACCTGGTCCGAGGCATAGCGAGTATCTAAGCGTGTGATCTTCCTGTAAAGTTTGTGCCCAGCATAAATGTATAGCAAGCCTCAAGCTGGGGATGAGAGGGGAGACAGTGCTGGAGGAATGTCATCTTTCTGTCAGGCAATGTGGGGTTGTGTCCCAGCCCCCTGGGAAACAAGAGCTGGTGCCTGTGACCGTGGTGAAACTGCTGACGTTTCTCCACTGAATTGTTTCATGGTCCACTGAATTGCCAGGGAGAAACTGGAGTGTGAGGAGAAGTAGGATGGTAAAATGTGCCCCCAACCAGCCCACAGAAAGCTACTCTAGGTAATTAAACAAGAAACACTTGCCCTTGTGTAGTTTCAAACAGCCACATGGATCATCCGTGTTTGTAGGAATGAAGATCTGTGGACAGATAAGTATCCATCACGTAGCATATCTATCTGTAGCAATGTTTCTATAGGGTAAGTACAGAAGAAGCTGTTTTAACTAAGGCTCCCTGCCCGACTAACATAATTTAGAGATCTTTTATAGTTTGGCCTTTGTGATTTCCAAATCAGACCCACAGAAAACTTTCCTTTTCTGCCTGTAAAAATTGTCTAATAAAGATTATTGCATTCCTGTTGCCTTGAAGAGAAGAAAATATTCCCAGTTCGGTCTTCACATTTTCATCATACCTTTTTAGGATGCTCATGTCTTGATGTGAGCTCTGGGTCTCATCATGTGAGGCTTTCCAGGAGTTTCTCATGTGGGCGTTGGTAGAACTCTCAGTACATACGATGTCCATATCCTCTTCTCTGAAATTTAACTTAACCTTCTTCCTTTACACCAAACAAAATTGCGATAGATCACCTTTTAATAGACTGCTTTGTGTCATATTTGTCTCTTTCCACTTAACTGTGCAATTAAGCATGGGATTTCTGGCCTGCTTTTCTCGGTGAATGTCATCTGAGACATTGCTTAGGAAAGGCTCAGAGATGGCTATGTTGGTATAGAGCCTGCATAACTCAGTGAGTACTTGGAGAGAAAGAGACAGACTGTAAAATACAGTGAAACATTATTTTCCTGGCATTTTTATCACCTAATCAAAGTAAAATGGAGAGCTCTACTCACATTCTATATATATGTATATATAAGTCAGTTGTCATAACGCAAGAAAGACATTCAAATTGTGTTCTCATAAAATTATCTGATCTATACTGTTTCCAGGTGTTTTATTTTCTGCCACAGCTACCTGTGAATCTTTGTGCTTTGGCACTCAGCATTAGAGTATGTAAGTGATGCAAGTTCTCTCAGAAAGACATTAAAACAAAAAATAGAATTCTCTCATATTAAAGCTACACATGAACCACTCAGGAGGTAAATATGCTTTACATTATGCACTGCAAACTACCATCTGTTTTACTTTATTACATCTCATACATGGAAAATAATTATTAATCTTTGAAAATACTCATTAATCTACTTCCACACTTCCTATCAAGCTGCACTGACATCTCATTTAATGAGTATAATTTCAAGTATTTCAAGTAGATGATATCAGTTACTCTTCTTTTGTCTACTGAAGCCATCATTCCATCACGGAGGACCATGAAGCTGTGCTGGTTGTCTTGGATCACCTCCCGATTTTACATGTGCTTTGACATCCCTTCCACGAGGATCTCCTCCATGATCTTCCCAGGCACAGAGCTGAGGCTCGCTGACCTGTAGTTTCCTTGGTCTTCCCTTCTCCCTTTCTTATGAATGGGAGTGACATTTCCTTTTTTCCAGTTTCTGGGGACTTCACCTGACAGCCATGACTTTTCACATGTGATGGAAAATAGCTTGGCAACTGCATCAGCCAGTTTCTTCAGGACTATGGGATGCATGTCATTGGACTCCATAGACTTGTACATGTTCAGCCTTATCAGGTGGCCTTGAACTTGTTCTGCTCTTACAGTAGGAGGGATTGTGCTCTCCCATAACCCTACCTAGAAGTTCAGGAACATGAGAGTTGTTGGAAGCCTGACTGCACGTGAAGACAGAGGCAACGAACTTGCTGAGTTCTTCTGCCTTCTCCATGCTCATCTGATGCTCAGACTGACACCAAAGTTGGGTTTAAAGTCGCACATTTGAAGAGTTTGTTAGCAAGAAATGAAAGATCTTGGAACCAGGGTTGGCACTGCCTTACTTTTCCATAGCTACATGATTTGAAGTCCATTGTTTTCAGAGGCCAAGCACAGAACCAGTGGGTCTCCTTTGCAGAAACAATCCCATGGAAAAATAACACGAGGTCATCATTAGTTATTGTCACTATAATCATTAAAATGCACAGGGGAGGATGTTTAAGGTCACCTAGGAAGTTGTTAAGCCTCTTTTTTATTTTTTTTAATGCCTGGCTTGGCTATCATGTGGCTCCTCCTCTGGGCAGCACATGGCACTGGGACCTTAGGAATAAACATGTAATGATAGAAGGGAACTTGGCTTTTTCTGTCTCTGTAACCAGTGCCAGTTCTGATGTTACACATTATCACACTCCTTTCCTGTGTTTCTGCATAAACATGTAGGAGATTATGTCTTCAGTCATTATTAGTGAATGTCAGAAACATATAACAAAGCTGAGTTATGGTTGCTTTAACTTTTCCATTTTTGACTTCATGGAGGGTAATCTAAAATTAGTACATGTTGCTTCTTGCAGGATGACACAATTGCTGTCAGGACAGCAACAATTCTTAAGCATGATGTCATGTAAAACAATCAAAGTCAGACTCTTACATTTGGATTCTTGCTGAGAACTGAGGTCAGGGAATGTGGGATTTATGCTGCTGCTCCATGCTCCCTGCTAGGCTGTGTCCTGGCAGGCCTACAGCTGCTCACTCCAGCTTTGAAATGAAGAAATCAGAGATTATATTTAAGGGGGGTGGTGTATGATAGTAGTCTGAGCAGGATGCTGCATGGCATGTCCATAGTCTTGTGCCTCAAAGAACAAGACTTGTCCAAAAATAGGCCAGCTTAAGTGACCTAGGTAGTGGAAGGGAAAGACACAAGCTCTGAATTGCTTTACTGCATGCTAATAGAGTTGTCTTCCAGGCCAGGTTTCTGGTAGTACAAAGCAGTAACTGCAATTCAGGCTCTCGCATAGCAGGAGCCATGCAGCGGTGTGTGCTTGTACAAATAAACCTGGCAAGTTAGCAGAATGTCTGACAGTCTGGGCAGATGGCCTCTGGGCAGTCTGCAAGGCCTCCACATGGGAAAGCGGCATGTGCTGCTCACTGAAACTACTGACACTTAAAATTACTTTTCATTGTTTACCCATAATTTTCTCAGCCTTCCATAGGAGTACAAGTCCCACATAATATTATATAGCCAGCAAGTTTATGATGCTCTTCCTGGTGTTCTACATTATAACTGTTTTATATGAGCTCAAGACCCAGCCCAGGAAACAAGTTCCATCTTTTGTGCTGAGACATAATTGTGTCATCTCTCTGTGTTACAAGGTACCGTGCTCCCAAACGGGGGTACAATCATGTTTCTTTTGAAACGTGGCTCTGAAGTGAATAGGAATAAAAAATAAATGCAGGAAATTTCCTGAAACTTCATGTCCAATTTCATTTCAAACAAACAGAGATCAAAAGTGGAAGCTATTAGCACTATGTGAAGCATTTAAAAGTTGTGAGGAACAAATTCAGACAAAGGTTTCCTCGGGGAAATCATCCTACAAGAATCATTTAATTTACTTAGGGTTGTCACCAAAACAGACATCAAAAGTTTTATCACTATCACATCATAGTTTTATCATCCTATTTGGCATTCAGATCATTTCACTACTTCACCTTTAGCAGAGTCCAGTAATTTTTATTTGCCTAAAACATCTATTTAAAAAGGTTCTATGTGAGCATCACGGGAAGAGGATTAATGACATGGAGCCCATAATGACACAGAGTCAGTGGAAAGGATAGCTGATTCCTGTCCTAAGGTCTTGAATAAACAGGCAAACTGAGCTGTGTACTATATACCACTGTCCACAGTTAATGCCAGACTAGTTTATTGTGTGATGGGAAGAGTTAAACGATGTGTCAGTTCCCTGCCTTTGCCATGAAATGTCACTGATCTCTGCTGGATAGAATTTACCACTTCCCCTAGAAATTCTCTTGCATCACTCTTGGATCAGTAGGAGTCAACAGGACACAGACATCTGCCTAGGTCAGTGACAGCTGATGTTAGCCCATCCACTGACAGTGGGAAATAGCAGTGGCCTTCATCTCCCAGAATAATGCAAAACTCTACAACAGTGCATTGACTAGAATATTTCAGTTGGAAGGGACCTACAAAGACCATCAAGTCTAACTGGCTGACCAGGGCTAACCAAAAAGTAAAGCAAATTTAATGAGGACATTATACAAGTGCCTCTTGAACCCTGACCGGCATAGCACACCCACCTTGCTAGCAAGCCTGTTCCAGTGTTTGACCTTCATCACGGTAAAGGAATTTTTCCTAATGTCTGGTTTGAACTTACTTGACACAGCTTTATGCTGTTCCCTCATGTTCTACCATTGGTCATCAGGGAGAAGCAACCAGCACCTCCTTCTCCATTTGCCCTCCTCAGGAAGTTGTGGAGATTAATGAGGTAACCTCTCAGCCTTCTTCTCCCCAGACTGGACAAGCCAAGAGTCCTCAGCCCCTCCTTACAGGACATGCTTTCCAGCCCTTTTAAAGCTTTATTGCCTTCCTCTGGATGCTTTCAAGTATGTTAACATCCTTCCTATATTGTGGAGAGCAGAACTATATAGACAGTATTCAAGGTGAGGCCACACCAGTGCTAAGTATAGTGGGAGAATCACCTCCTTTGATCGGCTGGCTGTGCTGAATTTAATGCGTCCCCAACTGTGGTTTGTCCTGTTGGCTGCCAGGGTGCACTGCTGGATGATGTCGAGCCTGCTGCCAAGCAACATTCCCAAATCCCTTTGAGCTGAGCTACTCTCCAGGCACTTGTTTCCCAGTCTGTACCTGTGTCCAGCAGTATACCATACCAGCTACTACTGAAGAAAATTAACTCTATCCCAGATGAAACCGTGACATTTTTGTTACTACATGCTGTTGTTGATTGTCTACTACTCCAGTGTATCTCAATCCCTCTGCAAAACTTCTTGATTCCTCCAGGGAATCAATAGCAGCTCCTATTTTAGTATCATCAGCAAACTTGTTGAGGATACATTCTATTTCTACTTCCAGATCATTGATAAAAAATGTTGAACAGGACTGGCCCTGGAAAGGAGCCCTGGGAAACATTGCTAATGACTGGCCTTCAGCCAGATGTAACCCCATTCTCTGTGATCCTTGGAGCTCTACCACTGAGCCAGTTCATCATCGAGTGTAGTGTGAACCTATTTATCTCACAGTTGGACCATTTTTCCAGAAGGATGCTGTGAAAGATGATATCAAAAGCCTTACTGAAACTGAGAAAGATTACGTCCACTGACTTACCTTCATCCTCTAAGCGGGTAAATTTATGATGGAAAAAAATCAAATTACAAAAGCATAAACCCTTCATGAAGCCATGGTGACTATACCTGGTAACAGCCTTAGTTTTTTATTGCCTTTCAATAACCTCTCAGATTATCTTCTCCATAACTTTTCCATAGACTAAGATTGAAATAATAGTCTAGTTTCCAGTGTCTTCTCTCATACTCTGTTCTGTAGGTGGGCATAACACTGGCTACCTTCCAAGCAGCGGGAACCTCCCCAGACACCCAAGACATTTGCTAAATTATTGTGAGTGGCCCAGCTGTAGTATCTGCTAACTCCTTCAGTACCACGAGTGAATCCCATTAGGCCCCATGGACTTAAGAACATTCAGATGATACAAGTAGTCCTTTACAATTTTGGTGACCAAAGATGGTACGTTGTTGCTCCCACAGTCATAGTCCTCCAGCTCTGAGGTCTAACTAGGACAAGATCTGTCATTACTGCTAAAGACCAAGGCAAAAAAACATTAAATACCTCTGCCTTTCTTTATCCTTACTTCTTAGGTGACCATTGGCTTCAAGTGTGAGTCCAGTGTTCCTCTTTGATCTCCTCTTGCTTTTGACAAAGGAAAACATTGGCCCTTAATATTTCACAATATTCCTTACGCTCGGTACGTAAATTAACCAAGGTATATGGCACCCAGACAAGAAACAGGGCTGTAGAGTCTCCAGATCCAACCATCACAGCCGGGGGTGAGCCCTAGAAGAGCTGCCTGCCCAAAAACAACTTTGGTTTTCTCTGAAAAAAACCACCCACAAATGACTCTCATTAAGATCTTCACCAAGTAAGTCAGAAGGTTTATAGCACAGCTTACAGGAGAAGAAGTATCTGTTTTTGCAGACGTCGCCACTGGACCCTCTTTATCATTAATCATTTCTTGGTATTTCTAGAAAGGCAGGTTTTGTTTGGTATGTTGCAAAGGGGGCCACAGGCAAGAGAAGAGCATCTGACTTCCAGCATAGTGAGTGACAGGCAGCAGAGGAGTGGGGAAAGGGATTGGCAACTACCTTGGGGTGCACTGAGCAAACCAGTCACTTGTGGCACTGGTGGGAGATGTTACTGCAGGTGCTGGAAGCAGTGGGAGAAGGCAGGAGAGGAGTCAAACCTGCGGTGAAATGCACAGGACAGTAATGTCAGCCATCAGCCTTACCACTGCCCACAGTTCCCACACAGGATTTGCAGAGTCCTGCTGCAGTTCATGCAATAAAAAAAAAATTGCATTTTAATAGTTAAAGCAGACCTTTGTTTCACCAATTTCCAAAAGAAGAATGTGCATTTACTTACTTTGCCCTTTGGGTTACGTTTTCCAGATATTATGACCATTCATGATGGAGAGGAATGACTGAGGTTGGGCAGAAAAGGATGACTTTCTTCTAAACATGCAGGACAGGAGCAATCCTCTATTCTCAGTGCATGCAATTCCAACCTGAAACCACTATTAGTTTGTATGACCCACAGACATTAATGGAGGCTGAAGTGGCAGCAGGCCACCCCTTGCTCTGCTTGCATAGTTTCAGTGTTTCACTCTGCAACATGATCAGATCGGGATCCCAACCGGGGAATATCTGCTAGCTGTGAGTCCTAGTGCAGCTGGGCTGTGAGTCGCCATGTAAGTGCTAGCTAGATGCGTCCCTGGTTCTATCAGCATCACAAGAGTTAAATTTGGAGTAACTGTCTACCTGCCAACCTGAGACTGAGGTTCAATCAGAGGCATTTGGATGGCACTGGGTCAGATACAGGCTGTGATGGGGCTGCTACTGGCAGTCACAAGGAATCTTAGGGCTGACTTTGGAAGGGCTGAAGGATATTGCCAGTGGAGCTGGGGACAGGCAGGACAAAAGACAGTGAGATTGTCACTGCTTTCTGCCTTTCCCAGGGCTGTACAAGTATTCCTTAGTTATGCACACAAGGCATTATTTAACAGGACAGAGATGTTCATGTGGAAACTGGGATGCGTATTGATCTGAACAGATTCATCTACCTTGCTGGAGCCAACAGTAAGGCTCAAACTAAAGGTATCCACTCGTGCTAAGTTGCTATCAGTGTTCTGCTCAGACCATGGCTCCCGTCTGTGTGTAAGATCTGCAGCCTTGGAGCTTGTGTGATCACAGTTGCAACATTCCTTTTGTTTTCTAGGAATTCGACTCCACCAAGGAGGGAAACCACAGGGAAATTGTTTCAGTGTGCACTCTGGACTGGGAGAGAAGGGATGGGGCTGAGGCATGATGTATCACACACAACAGCCAAGATACTTTAGAAAAACACACTTTTATTTAAACCTAAGGAAAGTTAACTTTTTTTTTCTCTTTAGCTTGGCAGGCGGCAGCAGCCGTGCTGAGCCTAGGCAAGTGTAGATCAAAGCCAGGCAAGTCTGATGTGAAAAATCAAGCACTGGACATTTATTAAGGTTTTATTCATAAAAAGCCATGCAGTGAGTGCAGTGGGATTTCACTGTGGAACTTTTGACATGGGAGCTGCCTGATTTAGAATGAAAATTGCGTCTTTCTCCTGCCAGCAGTAAGGTGATCCCTCCATTTCCTGTGAAATTCAAATTGGGGATACAAACACCTTTCTTGTTGCCCTCAGGTGGGCTGGAGCCTGCATGCAGCCCTCACTTGTGGGGTGGGGGATTTGCAGACTTGGAGGGGTCATCACTCCGCACTCTCCTAGCAGATGTTTGAATGTAGAGAGGTGTCCCCACTGCAGCTGTCTGTGCTAGCCTCAGAGAGGCCCACCGTTCCCTTGTCTGAATTCCAAGCCCCTCACTTTCAAACCTTTTCATTTGTAGTTCTCCCCTCTCCTTTGTGCAATCTGTAGCACAGAAGTTTAACTTGGCAACAGTGCCAGAACAGATGGGGAACACTGGACCAACTCCCCAGATCCCAGGAACTTCTGCTCAGTGCTGCATGCAGGATTTCCAGCCGCTCACTACTTGAATCTGCCAGACAAAGCCTAAAAACAATTTTCAGATAAAGAAAGGGGGATTTTCTCTGGGACATCAGCAATCAGTGAGTCACTGCATGAGTGTACTTCCCCAATGGAGGGGCCAAAATCCACACATTTCACATGAATGACTTTCGAGTGAAAAAAACCCCACAATGACAATTTTAGGGAAACCTATGATATCTATTCGTACGACTCACTTTATAGAAGTACCAGTGTGATAAATCAATAGTTGGCTTACCTTGAAGATGAAGAGGAAGCAGAGCTCTGTGCTTGCCTTTCAAGCACATTCACAGAGTTTTGAGCTCAGGCATGAGCAAGGCACAGTTTGGAGTCATTCCTCATGAGAGAGAGCATCCTTTTATTTCCTTTCAGGAAAAAAAAAAAAAAAAAAAAAAAAGAAGCAAAAAACATCCTCATTCTCATTAACACAGTGTACAGTCCAAGCCCAGAGTAGGCAGTTGGCTCAAGGAGACATAGCAAAAGAAGGAACCCACAGGGACTGGAGAGGTTCAGGAGGGGAGCACAGGGCAAGAGTTCCCACTTTCAATTGTAAGAGAGTTGAAGTATATGATGTATGAGGACAGACTAAGTAAAATGAGTTTGTTCAGTAAGAAGAGAAGAAAGCAAAGGGAGGAGGATCCTGTTATTGCCTACATCTACCTAATAGGAGAATAACAGGTTTTCTCAGAGATGGACAGTGAAAGGCCAAAATGCAATGGATGCAAGTAGAACAAGAGAGAAGACTTGGCATTTTCCCATAGCCCTCCAATGAGAAGGACTCAGTGATGAAGCAAAAATGAGAAAACTAAGAAAACTTGTGCTCAAGTGTCCATGCTTTCAAAAGCTGATGAGTTGGTTCAGTATCTCATTAATTCAAGCAGGAAGGTGAACACTGAAACATTATAGAAAGGCAAGAGATAATGGACCCTCCATCCGAACAAAGTGCTAGGTTTTTAAGTAGGAAGTGAAATAGTAGTGATAGCTCAGGACATCAAACAATAACCAAAGTGGCAGTTTGGGGGGACTGAGTAGATAAGAAGTGTTAACCAAACTGTCCTGCTAGAGTTTCTGGAGAGCGAATAAAGCTGCTTTGTGATCTGGACCCAGATCCTGTCCACCACTGTGTTATGATCTTTGCTATTGTATGGAGACCATGTGATGTCCCTCTCATGAACTACATTCATGTTGGAGAGGCAGAATTTTAGATATTTAATGATATTTGTGCTATAGGGAAGTCCACACCATTCTGCAGTCCCAAAGACGCCAACCTTTTGGAGGTGGAACGGAGATAACCACAGACTCAGGAAGTATCCTGTGTATGTCATGGGCTGGTTGCTCCTCTCACCACTAGCTTTGAAGGCACCATTGGTTTGTGTGACTGATGAGTGTTTCTCAAATGAGATGCTTGCTCACACATTGTTCCTTCCTGCTGCCAGACTGAACATACCTCCTTATGGACTGCAGAGAGGCAAAAGACAAGCATCCCCTACAAGAAGATGAAAGCAGATAGTTTAATTAGCTATTTGGAGAATAAAAGCTGCCCAGTGTATGATGTTTTTTATTTTCTACTCAACACTATTTTCAGATGGAAAAGACCTGTGAAGTCATCTTTTGCAATCCCTGCCAATGTATGATGCTATATTACATTTTGTTTTCCTTTTTCAGTAGACAAAACAACTACACGCTGACTGGGACCATGGACCTCTGAATTTTGATCTTCAGAATTTGTCTATGTTTGGTTCTGCTCTCTTCAAATAAGTGATCTTTCCGTACTCTGAAAAGAAGGGCAGAGCAGAAACTGGCTGTTGTGAATGATGGTGTTTACATACATAAAGGTGTTTACAGAGAGAGCGGGGTAGGTCTCTTCTCACTGGTGACAAGTGGCAAGACGAGGGGAAATGGCCTCAAGTTGCGCCAGGGCAAGTTTAGGTTGGATATCAGGAAACACTTCTTTACAGAAAGGGTTGTTAGGCTCTGGAATAGGCTCCCCAGGGAGGTGGTTGAGTCGCCATCCGTGGAAGTGTTTAAGAGCCGTTTGGACGTGGTGCTCAGGGACAT
>PPHD01007100.1:0-23540 GCA_002909625.1 Bambusicola thoracicus
CCCCCTTTATCCTCCACTGTATTCCTCCTTTTCTCCCAAGTCTGCAGGACAGTTATGGGATACACTTACAGAGTATCATGAACCATCTGATCTTGGCAATTGAATGGTGAGAGAGTGGAAGAAATCTGAACATACTTGTAGATGCAAATTCACCTGGGGAAGGTAAAGGATGAAGTACTACTTCCAGCCCTTCGCTAAGGCAGGAGGCAAAAAAAAGTCATGCTTTGTCCAAGCAAAAGTTAGTAAGAATTGGTCATGAAGCACAAAATTCCTGATGATGGCGGTATAGGAAGATTAAGGGGTTGGAGCCGGGAGAAGGGAGAGGAAGCAATATAAACAACCCATAATATGAGTCAAAGGTGAAATAATGTAAAATGAGCAGAGGTACTGAAACAAAAGGCCTCAGGACAACTTTCTATGACAATGTGTGTATGCTGTTGTAAAGCTGCAGAAGACATTTCAGCTTGGCCTGGTAGTGAACAAGATTCCACAGCCTCGTCCCTTGCTGGGGTGTGACAGTGAGATGGAAAGCCTACATGAGCTTACCCACTGTAAAAGCACATCTCTTCATGACAGCTTAAAATGGTATCCACGAGCAGTGGCCATAGGACCCTGAAGCCTTTGTTTCTAAGTTTGGGATTTAATGGGACACTCTTACCAAGATCATGTTACCTGTGTCTTTCTTTTTAGGACATTGAATTTATGGAAACTTTTGTATTTGCCATTAAGCTGCAAAGTGTTCAAGCTGTCAGACTGGTATTTAAAATCCAGATGCAGACTCCTAGGAAAAGAACAATTGGAGAGTGCTCTTTGTCCTTGCGGGAGCTCAGCTCAGAAGAGTCAAATAATTGGCTGGATATTTCTCCTCCTTCCAAAGCACCTGTAAGTGCCAATACCATGAACACATGTTGTTGTATGACCTAGACAGTGCTGTTGGAAATGGAAGTAAAATAATTTGGTAGTAATTCAGTGTTAACAACAAAGTGGTTGTTTCTTTTTTTCCTGCTTTCTTGGATGGGAAACATTAGATGAAGAAAAAGGAAGGCACTTCTGAACTGTGCGCATCGCTGCTATGGTCATAAACTACAGCTGTTTCTAGGAAAGAAAGCTAGAACTAGCTTTTCAACAACATGGCCTATGGTTGGAGGGAGGGACATTCTGGGAAGACTTTCCAGGACACTGAGTAATTGCCTTTTCCTACCACAAAAGCATCAGAAAATCCTTAGGACTCGCAGCAAGAGCTCACAGCAAATGGAATTTGTTTTTATTATGGAAGAAAATACTAAGATCTTCAGTGGCTTTAAACTGCACGTATATACATACATATTATTATTATTATTAATGTTCAGATTACATGCTGTGAAGTAATAATTCAGACAGTTCATTTCCATTAGAGTAATAAAAAACAGGTGGTTGTCAAGTGCCATTTTCACAGTGGGATTCCTTTCCCTCTACTCCTACTTTGTTTGTTTCTTCTACAGATTGTGTCTAGACATTTGTATTTTTAACAGATTAAATTTGAACTGGCAATTCAAAAGCAAATTTTATCTAAATATGTCTAAGTAATATGAGTGACACTCTTAATTTCTAACATAAGTTACACTTTAGAACTGTACTTCTAACAAGTATTGCTTCAAAAGCAGAAAGTTTCTACAAAGAAAGTAAAAGGTAATGCTGTTTCAGATGCCACTTCATCCTAGCATAAATTCCGGAATCTGTCCATGTTGGCTTTCCTCACCATTGTATCTGAAAGCTCTTCAGATGCTGCAGGCCCACAAACCCTGTGAGGCAGCACTTTTCTCTTACTTCCGAACAGAGCTGAGTCAGTGGCTCCCTCTCAGGTTTACATAGAAAGTGTGTGGCTGAGCTCTGAAAAGAATTTGGGTCTCTGAACTGAACTGAAGTGAAATTAATCTGTATCTTTGTATATTGTTGTTTATATCTCCAGATTGCAAAATGGAAGAGGGGCAGGAGAATTCCAAAGTTTTTTTTCCTGTTGGTAGAGCATGCTCGTTCTCTCACTTTCACACCCAGATTTAGTTGAGCTACTACTGCATGTCTGGTTTTCCCTTTGTGTCCATTCTTACCACTGAGGAATCTTTCCCAGGTGAAACTTGAGGACTCAATTATTTTTCCAGTATCTTTGGCTGCAGCCCATTAGGGCCATACGTGCACTGCACATAAGCAGTGCGTCAGTGGAGCACATGTACAGCAGCTGTGACAAATGCAAGATGCATTTACTTACTGTGCATCTGCAGGTTGTATATACAACACATACTTATATTTCTGTCCAGGAAATCCCAGATAGGAACAAGTGAGCCCAACATATAACAGAATTCCTGCATTTCCTGAGTTTATAAGCAACTTAATCCAGATGTTATGGCAACATTCTTCTGCTTGTAGGTGTGCCGCACAGAACTTCAAATAGGAACTTGTTTTCAAGCAATAAACAGGAGGATTCAGTTACAGATTCTTGAAGCACAAAATCTTCCAATTTCATCTACACCGCTGTCTTTAAGTAAGTTACATCAGCTGTCTAAAACCATTTGTAGCAGGTAAAATGCTGATCAAATGGGTTGGCAATTCATAGCATTCCTTACAAACCTCAAACTAACATATTGTGCAGTAGGTTTCCATTGCCAAGGCTTGTTTCCATAGATGTCTCATTTGATTACATTTTGTTTGGTTTGAAGCTACACATTATGTATTCTGGGAGATTTCATCCCAGTATTAATCCTGACATAGAATAGCATTAGCTTGCACTTGCTGTTTGGATATGTGTAAATCAGTTCAGCATTAGTGAACATAGTTTGTGTGACTACTCAGGAAGGCTATCATACAGTTCTTTTGGCCAGGCTTTTGAGAAATTATTGTTGAACCATACATGCGAGTTCCTCTTTGGGTGTGTTTGTGAGTAACCCTATGTGTGTTATGCCTTTTTTTCTTCCTTCTTTTCTTTTTTTTTTTTACTTTCTGTAAGGCTTCTTTGTGAAAGTTGGAATGTTTAGTACAGAAGGGCTGATCTATAAGAAGAAGACTCGTCTTGTGAAGTCCACTAATGGCCAAGTGAAGTGGAGAGAAATGATGATTTTTCCAGTTAGCCAAGCTGAACAAGGAATCGGTTTTCTCATCAAACTCTACAGCAGAAGCTCAGTGAGAAGAAAGCACTTTCTAGGACAGGTTGGTTTCTGCTAACTAACTTGATATTCTTGATATTCTTAAATCCAGTTGCAGGGTTGTTGTTGTTGTTTTAAACTCATACAAAAAACAAAACAAAACAAAACAAAAAAACCTTTAAAGAAGGTGGTATATAGGGAAATAGTGAATTCTAATAAACTTCTCAATATAACTCAAGAAAAAATGGTAGCGAGCTCTTTAACATCACAAGCATCAGAATAGAAGTTGACATTTGATTTTTTTCCTTCACAAAGGAAGTCCGTAAGTCCTTTTTGTGTGGAAAGTTATTACATGAAAGATTCCTCCTTATGAACAGATGTATGACGTCCTTGCCTCTAGGCTTTCTAAAGAAAGCAAACACAGCATTCACATCAGCTCCATGACCCACAGTGTCCTCTACAGAAAGAGGGTGTGCAGTAGTATGCTCACAAACAGGTGTGCGTAGAAGAAAATACAACAGCAACAACAGCAGATTTCTCTTCTGAGCAAGACAGACATAGTCAGCACAGTATTCTGGATGTGTATGATCAAGTTGTAATGTAAAAACAGACAGAAAACGATTTTTTAGCTGAATGGGTTGTTTTATTTTAGCAGCTGGAATCTCCGTAGTATCTATTCAAAAGCATTTATGTGATCATATTCATTTAATCATTGTACTTTATAAAACTTGGTAGTTCGGTCTCTTTTTATTCTCTCTGTCCTCATACTCTAGTTGCTCTATCTTACCATCATCCTGCCTGTTCTTTCTCTACTTTTCTTTCTTAGCTGTTCTTAATACTCAGTGCATTCCCTGATCTAGATAGATGTACTAAGAGAATTTTAATATATACATAAATAATGTAGAGTGATTTTTGAGATTCCAACTGAAAAGTCATTTGCTAACTGAAGGATGGAATACTCTGTCCTTGGGTACAGCAAATAGTAGTTTCCCATTCTAGCAATGTATTTTGTGCATGCTGGGCGCATGCACTTTAGGAAATGCTGATCTGCTATAGAAATGACGTGCCAGCAAGAGTTATATGATCTTCTTCCATTTTATTGAGTGTAATGTCCCATGTATTCCATCTTTCTGTGTTTCCTATTAGTAGAATTAGATTTGGAGTGGGAAAAGAAAAAGAAATTGTTCATTTTAGTTGTAATACCTTGGGGCAAAACTAATTGGTTATGATTTTGCAGTCAGTTAGCAGTCTGTGAGGTCATCTCAATCTGATGAGTTGCATTTAATCATGGATCTTATTTTTACAGGGAGCAAATGAACTACTTCTGCTCTTCAGTTACTTGGAAAAGGTTGTTTCAGCTCATGCAGGCAGACGTTGCCACATAACACATGCAGACATAAAATATGGCTCAGGGAAAAGCGTACTTTGAGCAATTGGCTGGGTAGCTGGAAAAAGATGAATATGGCTAGATCCATTAACTTCTTTCTTCAGAGAATGATGATTAATTGGATGCTGCTCTAAAGCAGACAACATTTTGATTAGGTTGCATTTATGAGCATGTCTTTAATCAGGAGCAAGATGTATATTGAATCTCTGTGGATGAAACATCAGCTGCCTGTGGTATTCTGGAAGACATTATTCTCACTTGAGGAATCATGCCTCAACAGTGTGGGCTAAGTGTACTTCATGGTGAAGGTTTCTGAGAAGTATTAAAAGGACTCATTCTTGGAAGAGTGGAGGAAATGGAGTCCCATAAATGATGATACCTACTTACATAATCAGAATTCTTTTGGCAGTTGAAGCTGATGATAATTTTTAGGGGGAAACTTCCTTCTTGTACCTCATTTCCTTGTTTAATGGCTTCTATCCATTAGTTTAATATTGTTAAGAGATGCACTCTTACTGCGTGACTATGTGTGCTACAGGCACGTTAGTAACCTCTGTGGAATGCAGGTTTGGCCCTGTCTGTTGGAGTGTGTGATTTTTAAATGCTCATGAAAAGGCTGGACAGCTAAATCTGGGCGCCAGGTGGCTTGCAGCCAGCTGGAGTTTGACTGCATGGTCCAGAGAGTCATCACTGCCCTCACGGGCCCTTGACCCCAGCACAAGCATTCCTTGCTTCATTCAAATTCATAACTTAAAACACTTTGTTAACTAGCAAAACATTAGTGTATAGTGATCTCTCTAAACTTCTATTTGTTTAGAGACTAAATATAAACCCAGACTCCATGTGTTCCCAGTTGGAAGCCAAGTTATGTTAGTCCTAACAGAACTGCATTTGTTGCTAATGCTGCTTTGGTCACAGTCTACGTGTCGCATCTCATTCTACACTTTCATGGAATTTATTTGGAACTAACATAGGCTGGACTTCTGTGTTACATCAGGTAAACTTCGTTTTGTTTCTTTTTTCTCCTTGCAGGTCTGGATAAGTTCTGACAGCAATAACAGTGAAGCAGTAGAGCAGTGGGAAGATACTATTGCTAACCCTGAAAAAGTTGTTATTAAGTGGTACAGCCTTGGTCCATCTTGAAGACTGGAGATGAAACTCAGGACTTTTTTTCCACGAAGATACTCTTATGGTGTCTAAAATAATATAAATAAAAAGAAAAACATTGTCTACACAAACTGTTCAAAAGGACTCCACTCTATTATGCCTCTGTGTTAACTGGAAAAACTCAATTTCCTGAAGAGAAATACTGCCTAAATACTGTTAAGAGGAAGACTTAGGAAATGGGAAGAGCTCTCATTTGGTTTTAAAAAGTCCATTTCTTTTTCCACTTTCAGGATCTGTAAGAGTATAGAAATCCAGTACTGGAGAGAAGGAGTGTGAATCAGCGTCATTTGCGGTAGTTACATCTTCACATCTGCAGTCATGTCTTTGGCAGACTTCACAGCCCATGGGAGTCAGTCTGGTCAGCCACTTGATCCTAGGTACCTTTGAGCCTCGGGCCACACCTGTATTGACAACATTTAGCCAGAGTGATGTGTGCTTCAGCAGGTGGGAAAGCTGTGGCTGTAGCAGGAGGCCTAAAGGGAACTGTGCAATAATGCAGCACCCAAAGGCTTTTCTAATCTCTGCCTCTGACAAAGAGTTGGTCAGTGCACTGACATGCCAGTATCTTGGGTTTTCACCCATCCTTCTCTCTATTCTAAACAGAGGAACTGAAAGATTAAAGTTTCTCTGACTACTTGTAATCTTCTCAAGTGGGGCCCTCCAGCCTCACTGTTTTGTGACTGCTGGAAGAAATAAAGGGAACACTGTTACAGAGGTATTAGCTTTGTCTAGGATCAGAGCTGGGTTTGTTTGGTTTTTTTTTAATAAATTAGTTTATTATGCATAATTCTTACATGTAAATGACTTCCTATCTAATCAACACCGTTTTACCATTTGCTTACTTTACTAAAAGCCAGACTAATGTTCTTAAGGAGTAGGCAAATATTCACTGATGAAGTATGTATCTGATGAAGTATGTATTTCTTACTTGTTTCAAGCAAGAAGAGATTACCATATTTTTATTGCAAATGATATTTTTCCTACCAAATCCTAAGATTATTTTTCTACTAGTCCCCGTATTTTCTGGAGTCTATTCATAGTTATTTTTAAGGGGGGAAAAATGCTGATTATGTAATAGATAATATGTGCATCTAAAAGCAAAGACGCCTTTGCACTACATTAACTACTGGATTGAACCAAAATTCCATTAAATCCATCACACATCTAATGCTGGCTGTCTGAGCTGCTCAAATATCTGTTTGTGTAGACACTGAATAACAGTATCTTTTATAACTTGGAACCCATTCAAACATCTGACACAAGAACTGGAGTGGTGGTGAGAGCACTCGCTGCTTGAAGGCAAAGGAACAGCGGGGGGCAGAGAAAGCACTGAAACAGGAAGGCATGTTGTTTTTAAGCACAGAGCTCAAAGCTTCTTTATTTTGGCCTTTCCGATTTCAGATAAAGGCCAACAAAAGAAAAGGAATCTCTTCAAATTTTTTTCAGTTGTTAATTAGAGCTTTTAAAATTTCAGCCATCTATTTTTTTTTATTTTTCTTTTTTTTATGATTTTTAAAATAGGGAAAACCCTTTTGTTTGTGCAGGTCATGTTCTTCCATATGAACTGAAATGGTTTTTGCATGTTATTTGGAGAACAACCGTTGGTTTTTGCTTTGACGGATGCTCCTTCCAAAGCTCCCAGATGGCCCAGTGGATCTGGACATGAGATCGTAGTATCATAGAATGGTCTGGGTTGAAAAGGACCACAATGATCATCTAGTTTCAAACCCCTGCTATGTGCAGGGAGATGTCAGCGTCCATCCAGTTACAGTTCTTGAGATGAGCCTGGCCTGCTGCGTAAAATGAAAAAAGGAATTGGACTAAGTTGATGTTCTTGGAGTGTCTCTACTTGAATACAGGGATCTTTCTATTCATTGTGGCTGTACTGCAGTAAACAAAAGCGCGAACTAACTGTTTCCTTATGCAAAATGCTGTTCTGTTTGAAAGAGAGGACAGGGAATATTCCAGTGTTTTTGGAGGCTTCAATTACCACAAAAGCGGCTCTGCAATGATTGCCAATTCAGTGGATATTGTGTAAAATGAACTTTGTTGGCTGTTTTAGGACGCTGAGCCTTTTGGAGACCTAACTAGTAATATCTCATTTTTCCTGTTTTAATATTTAATCTGTGTTTATAATAAAAGTTATGAACACAAAATGATCCATCCCTTTTTTTTTTTTTATTGTGTATACCAGTGTTTTAGCATAACAAACTAAAGTTCATGTCCTACCTTTTCTCTCTGAGAAAATGCTGAGGATGGAACAATGTTTGATGTAGTGTTGTATGTGTGGGCGTTGATAGCTAACAGCTCATGGATACATATGGCTTCTTCTGTAAGGTGCACATAGGTCCTATAGCGCTGTGAACAGCGTACTCTGAGGCGTGCTTCATCCTGTGCTCATTCATTCCCAGCAGTTGAGAATTGCTGTAAGTATTGCTGTATATTCATGTCATAATTTCATGAATTCTTAATAGTTGGGAAAAGAAAAATGTTTGTTGCATTGCTCATCAGATCTGAAGTTACTCAACTTGTGTGAAATTCCATCTGCTTCTTCAAGAAAGAGTTTTATCTTTCTTCTTCTCTTACCTCTCTACAGATATGTTTCCAATACTGCTGGTGCAGGTTTAGGAGAAAGTAAAGATTTAGGACAACGTCTTCCTGGAGAGAAAAATGATGCATCACTTGAAAACATAAATTAGCAAAGATGCTCATGTAATCAAGGGTACATGCAAAAGTAGGAAAAAAAGATGTCTAAGAGCGACAGCTCTATGTTGTCCCTTGAATACGTGTTCAGCTCTTCTTTTCATTATAGGTTATATCCAGGTTTACTGATGTTGAAAAAACACTATTGTGAAAGCTGTCGCATAGTTTGTAGATATAAAGTACTCATGGTTTATACTTAGATTTGCTGTTGCTTCTAGTTAGGGACTCAGTCAGCTTCTAGAAAATAGTAGAGGTTCAGAAGCTGCATCGGTTTTATTTAAATCCGCACAAAATGAGTGTAGGTTAATTGAAACATCAGTTATGATCTTGTGTTATGTGTTCTTCATAGAGAGATCTGTGCCTGCTTAGAAACCACCCTTAGACTAAACTTAATCAGATTTTTCAGAATGTGTGTATGTAATTGCACTAGTAAATTACTCAATTCTGTCTTAAGTTTATTTGTTTATGATTAAGAACATTCTGTATGCAAACAAGACCAAGAAATTTAGTTTTCAAGGCTTTACATCTCAGTGGGATGACATGGCATTCCTTTTAAGGAAAAAAAATGCAAGATTCTACCTCAAATGATGAGTGGGTGTAGCAGTTTGTAAACCACAATGCCATAGAACGTTAGTTGGTAATTAACTGTATTTGAGTGTCTTTTGTGATCACAGTGCAGATAGTGCCATCCTGCTAAATCAATTAGACAGCCCTGGATTGTCCTTATGTTGGGAGGACATTTGTGTAAAACAAAAGGTAATTTTGTCATTCAGTTAAACACATGTGCTGTTTGACTTAAAGACTGTCTGCCCAATGGAGATTGCTTTTGAGTTATGAGTTACTTCTGCAGCCAAAGCATAAGGTTGTCTAGAAACTGGGGGCAGGGCTGTTCCATTTCTTAATTTCATCCTGCCAAAATATGTATGACATGGGAGGGAGGCTGCATAGTTGTGGAAAGTTTGGCATAAATCATGCTGGACATGATATACCCTCCTTGTTTTTCCAGCTTCTGCTGTAAAATTACATCACCATGTAAACAGAGCCCTGTACATGATCTCATGCTTGGTGCATGGAAAAAGCCATCACTAAAATCAGCACCATGTTCCACAAACATTGCTCCAGCAGATTTATATTCTTCTCTCCAGCTTATGCCGAGGGAGAGTCCATGGTCTCTCACAGTCTATGGCAGAACTCCCAGTGTATTCAGCAGCAGCAACTGGTCTTCAAGGTTGATTTGGTTATTTCAGCATTGTGATGGTATGATTTATCTTCCAAAAGGTCACAGACAGCTTAATTTTTTAAACATTTTAAAAGTAGCTAAGAATCTGTCCATGATGTCTCTCTAGAAATTTAGCATCATTGAAAATGGATTGGCATCATTTACATGTAATGCCATTCTTTCCATAGATTTCAGCAGCTTTCAAACAAACCCTTGTATTGATTATTCTGCTATTGGTCTAAACGTGCCACTTCTTTCCTCCTTTTATTTGCCTGTGGAATGCTCTACTTGCTCTCTATTCATAAATAAGTCTTCAAATGATGTCTGCTTCTGCAACTAACATTCTGATTATCCAGTAATATTTCCCTTCTTTAGCTGGTACTGGGACCAGCAGCACTTCTTCCCTTCTGTTGAAGTTTAAAGAACTAGCTAAAAGCATATGGCTTTCAATCCTAGGACTTGGATCATGTCTGATGCTCAGCATTATCTGAGCTACATTTGGCTGCAGCTGGGATGGTATGGTTCTTTTGAAGCTCCCTGAGTTTTGGTGCTGTCTACTGCCACGGAATACAACAATGGGTTAAATCAGCTGTAACTTCTTGTGTCTGTGCTAGAATTTTTCTTCCTCAAAAATTTACCTTAGGAAATCATTTTGAATGGCAAGAAGAGGAGGAGCAAGCTGACCTTAGATGACAATCAGGTTGGTTGACTGCCTTTATCTGTGATGTTACACAAGGAGGAAGTGTGATGAGATCTGTAGCTCCAGCTGAAGAGAGGCCTGTGCCTCCTCCTGTGTGTATGACCTGGGAAACACCTGTTAGCCTGGGGACTGGACTGCCAAATACCAACGGGAGGTGCAGTCATGTTGTACTTTCTACCTTTCCCTTGAGAAACTTTCTGGAGCTATGGAGCAACTAGATAGGGAAATTTTCTGTAGCAGGAATTCCTATAGCTGACATGTTTCTATGAAGCAGAACATTAAGATAGCTTAGGAGGCAGTGAAAAATAAGAGTTATAGGAATATTAGTTCTAAATCTAGCCAACCTTTGTCACTCGTCAGAGAGAAGAAAGTACTCTTTGTTTGCGATACAGAGCAAAGGAAGAAAATGGCACGTTACACCCAAGACAGGGCTGGGTCTCCCCTGCATTAGCACCTATTAGTCTTTCAAATATTTTTTGTGCTTATCTGTTGCTTTTAGTGAAGCAAGGACAGATTGGCTAAGTGATTGTTAAAGGGAGGTAGTGAAGGAGGTGGAATAAAAGCAGTTTTGTTTAGAAAAACAATGTAATGTGCCTGTAACTATTGACAAAGCTTTCATTTGACGTGAGCTGCATAGCTGATTACGCATGTAGGTATTTGCTTATGTTCTGTCAGTACTTCCCTGAGACTGAATTCATCTTCTATGTAATTAAATAATGCTTCATTCTGATGAGCTCATTGACCTTTGGGCTCTCAACCTAATTAAGCCTGATTGCCTATAGATAGTTCCTCACAGCTGATTGACTTCAGCATCAAATAGAGGTGTAGAACATACTGAATCTTCTTCCTGCGCTTCAAGTACTAACAAAGTCTCTCTCCCAGGCAGATTCTCTGATTTCTAATGAAAAATGAGCTCATGACAGCTCTTCGATCAGCTGGGAAACTGAGAGGTGACCCTCCCTTCTCTACCTGAATGTTGGGTGGGTGTTTTTGTTGTTGTTTTCGATTTGCTTGAAACCTTTGGAAACAGGGGTGACATCTCTACTATCAGTCAAATTTGACTGAGATGATAAATGTGCTGAAAAATTATTGTAAGTCTTGGATAGAATGAACGAAAACAAACTGTGCTGCTTCGGGATCCTGGGGCTCAGCTATCTCAGATCAGGAAGTTTTTCACACCGTTATCATTGCTGATCACAATTCCACCTGTAGTGGTTTTCAAGGCAGCTTAAGCAGTTTCTCTGAAGATGCATTTTGTTTTAAGTTTTTTGGAGCAGTATGCTCCCAAGCTGGTCACTTGCTACGTTTTCACAGCAATGCTGTTTTAATGATCTCCTGGCTGAAGAGAATTTTGATTTAACTTGAAATCACCATTTAATAAAAGCAGAAACAGAAATTAAGTTTAGTATGAAGAAATGCTCTTAAAGCTTCATTTTTAGGTAATTAAACAACCAGTAGCAGCAGACATCAGATCCTCCTCTGTTTGTCAGCATGTGTATATAATTAGGAACCCATTAAAGCTCTTAGGCACTGATATTGCCTTTTTTTAACACCCTAGCCTTTCTACGTTTAGCACAGCACTGAGGCTGGAAACCCGTATGCTCCACCAGCAGAGCAGTGACTCCTACGGTGATAAGCCCTGGCAGGAGGGGCTGGGATTTTCAACCAGGTACTTTGACATGCTTTTGGAGCACGTCATATTGAGAATTTGAGCTTGTGGATCTAGATTTGCTGCATAAACTGGGTGATTAGATGGTATCAGTTCCTCTTGAAACTTAAATTACTTGAATATCTAAAGTTTAGTGGTTTTTTGGTTGAGGGTTGTTGTTTTGTTTTAAGTGCAGGACAAAGTAAGCCCTGGAATTCTGGGTGAAGCTGATGATCAAATCTGAGTTTATCTCTAACATGAGTGGCTTCCAAGACCAAGCTGATATACCTGTGTGGAAAGGAGTGGGTCAGAATGCCCAAGAAGAAAAAGTGAGAAATTTCAAAAGTAGAGCCTTGGTGACGCTAGGGCACTTCACTGAAGTCCTGAGCTAAGGTGAAGCAGATCTGGGAAAGAAGAGGTTCTCTGGGGCTCCAGTTCTTTGCTATGACTTGTGAGACTTGGCTGCCTCTCTGTGCTAAACGTTTTGTAGACCAAATGCAACCCTGCTGACTACCATTCTTTATTGTGGACAAATTGTACTGTGTGTATAAATTATAGCTTTAAGTGTGATGGATTCAAAGGTATATCACAATGGGATTTCTGGTATTAAGTCTGCACGTAACGCCAAAATTCACAGAGGACCAAATGTGACATCAGTGTGGATTCCATATTCTCTATCGAGTAACACTGTTCCTTGCCTTGAGAGTGGAAAAAAAAAAAAATACATACGTAAATATTCTTTTTCCAAAAGACAGCAGGTACTGCTATTCTTGTCCAACTGAGGAGTATTTATGGCATTCACTTGTTCTCAGCTACTTTATTTCATCAGCTCTTCATTCCCTTTCCCTGCCTGTACCTCTTTTAGTTGCCTAAGAGACAAAGCGTAGTCAAACACATCCAGCTGTTTTACTTCCTTTCATCAGCCACTGGAAGATCATCAGAATGACAACTTTCTCCCGTGTTTTAGAAACATTTGTCAAATCTGTTTGCAAATGTCCATCCATATAAAGAGATCAAAGCATTAGCTTGGTCCCCGAAAGCAATGAGAGTAACAGCCATGCCAACTGCAGCTGGAATTCTGGCAGAGCATGCCATGAGTCCCAGGTCCTGGCGCAGGTCATAAGCTGCTGTGATGCAAACTGGGCTGTGTGTTGGTAGAACTGTGCCAGCTCACCTCTGTCTGGACACACAAGCCACAGAAACTAGTCTTCCACTCCAAAGTAAGAAGATTGTGACTGTTGCTGTTCATCCCTTGGAAAACTTCAGTAGGCTGCACCAGGGTCTCAGAAACAAGTGTTTATGGCTGGAAATACACTTTTAGCAGCTCGTATGAAAATGGGAAAACGTGAAACAGACTGATGCAGAGCTATTCCCTGCGGATCCATTAGGTGCTTTCTCCATTTTAAATCCTCCTCATGAAAATATGGCTTCATGATCAGCTAACAAGTCATATCCATTAGCATCTGTCTTGCTTGATAGCATTTCTCCATGTGACAGTGAAGGGTGAGGTAGAGGTAAAGAATATTCACCCTCACTCTTCTTTGTCAGCACTCCACTGCTTTCATATTTCTCTACAAGATGCAAGTAGGAAGCTATCTCTGCTCTAACAGGAAAAGTTAAGGTACTGAATTGCTTATACAACCTCATCTGTGTTACTAAGTGCCTCCAGACATATAAAATGGCAATGATTTTTCAGATATTTGTTTTTCCTTCATTTGAGCTCCTGTATTTCTGACTTATTTCTGACTTTGGGCAATGCCTATATTTACTAGATAAGGGCAAATAGATTGCCCATATTTACTTTGAGTGAGAGTTTCCTTCATGCAATATTTATTTAATAACTATTTAACTGCAGAGAATGTTTAAGAACTTTTTTGTTAACCAAATTTGATCTAAATCTAAATTTTTGATTCAATTCAATATTTCAGTGCCTGTTTATCTATGGTAAGGCAAATGAAAATTATATGGGTTATCAGAATCAAAGGTGAAAAACATTTATAGAAAGGGTAGGGCCTGAAGTGTGCAGAACTGATTACCAAGTTGTAGTTCTAACAAGTTCAAATATAACCCTTGTATATCTCTGAAAGTAGTGCTTGAGGTTGTTCAAGAATATTTGCAAAACAATGCAATGCTTTATATCCAAGGGTGTCTTCTCTCACCTGTTAAATTAAACAAGTGGGAAAAACAAGAATGAAACTAACCATACAAGCGGGGTAACTCCTCAACTGTGGGCTTTTTGGAACAGACTTGAGACAAAGTGGTGAAGCATCAGATGGTGAATGGCTGCTACCCGTGTTGCATGAATTCTGTGCCAAATCACAGGACTTTGCTTGCTAGGTCTGTGGCAGGACATGGGACTTGATCATAATATATAATATTTAATAGTATGCTTGCAAATAATCTGATAAACTGCTTTTGTGTTGCAGGTCTTTAGTTCCTATGGTCCTCAGGAGTGCCAACAATGCATGCTTGGAAAATTATCTGTTGAACCCTCAATCCAGCAACCTGCTGGGAGGTAAGGAGTTCTCAACTTACGGCCTTGCAGGTACCACACGTACACAGCCAAGTACAGCTGTGCAGCACATGTTACTTCCAAGACTGGAATTCTGAAAATTTGAAACATGAAAAAATATTTATCTACCCACAATCTGAAAGGCTCTGAATCTGCAACATATACAGGCTGTAGTCGTTTCACATCATGGCTGGGGGGGAAGCAGGAGTCTGGAAATCCTGGAAGCCCACAGCCTCCTGAGGGCACTCCTGGCAGTGTGAGGCTTGAGGCTTTTACTGCCTCTTAATGGGCATGTACCTTCTATTTAGTGGAGATTAATTTAGGCTGACTATGAAGCTATGTTATAGAAATACAAGGACTGCACTATATGTCAAAGTGAAAATTACCAAATTCACAATTTTAGAAAGAGAAGGTAAAGTATATTACAATATTTCAATTTAGAGGAGCTCATTAAGACCAACCAAAAAAGAAGCTGAAACTTTCTTCAAATCCCAGGCAGCTAAATCGCACACAATGCTCAGAGAGACAGAATTCTTATCACCTCCTTCTGTTAATCAGGCGTTTTTATAGGTACCAAGCTGGCTGTCATTCATTTCCAGGTACATAGTCCCTACAAGCACATACTGACTACTTTCATAGAAACATTCTTCAGCAGCAAATCTTTTCCTTATATTGGCTGTATATACAGAAATAAGGTGCAAACTAACATGGACTGCAAAGAGGACACTGCTTAGTATGACTTTGTAATGTCAGCTACTGCCCCACCACAGAGCATTCCAATTACCAGACAGAAAGAAAGCAGGTCTTGGTACCAGTATCCCAGCCACAAGGGAATGATAAAATTCATGTATTTATGTTTTTATTCTTTTGATTTTTGAGTGCATAGTTGTGTCAGAAACAATATTCTAGGGTGCTGAAGTAAATTGCTTAATTGCTGTTTATCCAAGCTGATTGCAGGCCTCTCAAATTATATTTACTTTAAAAGTAATAACATGTATTCCGATGTCTGTAATAAATTAGCATGCTGCTTGAATGTACGGGAAGGAGGTAGTAAAGGCAAAATTATAGTACAATAGTCCCAAATGTTCATACTGAAGGCAGAAATTGACATACTGCAGGTATTCAATGCAAAATTGATATTTTGTGCTTGGGAACTAAGATATTTAACAGGCATTGGCAATACAATACTGTTACAGAGAAAGGAAATGCCATGCTGAGACCATAGTTAAGAGTTGTGTGCAGAAGGCACATGTACAAATTGCTGCACTTGGTGCTGGGAAAGCCTCGGTTGGAAGATGGTGTCCAGCTGTGGTCACCATCTTTCAAGACAAAGCACAGAGGAAGAAACAAGGTTGTGAACAGCAAAACCTGACCTGTAAGAACTGAAAGTCCTGAGCTGTTTAATCTGGCAAAGAGAAGGCACAGAGATAAAGTTCTAATATGTGAAAGTCTGTTGAAAAAAGACAGAGAATGATTGTTCTCTGTGTCTACTAGGGTTGAGCTGCTTACTCAGTCACTTGAACCCGGCTGACAAAGAAGCTTCACCTGGGAAATGCTGCTTCTGTTTCTTCAACTGCTAAGCAACGCACCAACATCTCTATAACATACCAAAGCAAGAACGTGCTCAGATGTAACCTTATGTGCCTTAAAGCTTGATTGTTGCTGAAGATGAGTGAAAATATGGCTTTCTTAACATACTTAGTTTGCTGGCCTATAGAAAAAAGAATTAAAAGCATTCAGATAATGACATATGAAAAGTTTTCAGTGAAACAAAGCCTCTTTTTCATTTGGCTTTTAAATCATTTTTAAGAAAGTTTGGCTTTTCTCAGAATCAAACCTGACAAGAACTTCACATTGCAGAATATAATGTTAGTACTACCATAGCTTTCAGCAGTCACAGCATCTCTATTCTGTATTCGATGCATTAACTCCTCACTGTCTGTTCTACTCCATAGGCATTGCCTTCTAAAAGCTTTCCACTACCTAAGGCATGAGCAAGAAGCTAAAACAAAGGCTCATTGAATTCCTCAGTCATGGGCCTCAGCCACGGAAAATGTGAGGTCACCATCTGCCCTTGGGCACCCTTTATTTCAAGGGGTGTGCTAAGCAGCCAGAAATACAGGCTTACAAAGTACCATAAGATTAGTAAGTGAAAAGGTTTATTAAGTGCTGTTTTGATCCCATTTTGGAGTGATTTTCTCTGTCCAAGCCCTTCTTCATCCATTTAGCTGTTAATGGTGACTTTTAATGAAATAGGATAAAGATCCTTCTACTAAAATCATGGTGGTGTACAACCAGGATAGAATTCATTCCATTCTCGGTCCTGGAAACAAGCAGGACGGTACCAAAATCTGTGGAAATGCTTTTAGTTCTTTTATTTTCTTTTTAACTTTCATCCCATAGTAGCATCATTTTCTTTCTCACTTAACAGCAGGGAACTGATGCTTCTGCCCAGAGAGGCTACAAGGATTTAGTCACAGAGAAGAGCTGCACTAATAATGGGGAACAAAACACCGGCAACAACAAAAGGAATTCTCCTTTTTGTATAAAGCTGTAGTTGCTTTAAATTGGTGAACTGGTGGCTACTTTCCACTTGAACACAACTTGACTTATTAAAATGCAAAAGGTAACCTCTTTAAGTAATAATAATAATAAAAAAAAGTTCTGCATTAATGAGACACATCCATGAAGTGAAGTTTAATAGCACAGCTTTTGCTAGATCTTCTCTGAAGATACTGCAACCTCCAGTTGGGAATTGGAGATTTTTGTTTTGAAATTAATCAGTTTACAGATCAATCCCAGCCAATTCACATTTACAGTATAGTCTGTACTTCCAGGTGAAACTGATTAAGCATGTTTTGAATTTCAAAGCCCATCTGTTACCACTCCTATTTGTCAGTCTGACACATGGGCACCTCTTTGCTGATTCCCGAACAAGCCCAGGTATAACAGGACTGGGCCCACCACGTCTCATGTTGATTTTTTGATTTTATTATACTCAATTAACACAATGAAACTTTTTTTTCTTTTATTGAGCTTCCTGTTGGCAACGTGACATCGTGTCAGTGGCATATAATCTTGACTTCTTTTACAGTATCGTGTGGTCCAATGCCAATGTTTTGTTTAAAAAGGGTGTGAAAGGATTTGGCCTATGAAAAAAATGATGCTAAACATTAACTGTGACATCATTTGAGCACCTGCCTCATGAATAACCCCGGATACTCTCACAGAGTAGAATGGAAACTTTTCTTTAATCGCTTTCAGTGAGAATTCTGCCACAAAACCCCGTGTGCCCTTTCTGTCTTTAGTTACCAACTTCTATTAAAGTTTTGTTCTTGTTTTATGAACAAACAAAGACGATTTTTTGACTACTCAATATGTAATTACTAGAAGTAATTACTGTCTGGACAAAGGCCAACTATGATAATCATATTTTGCTTTAGTCAGCTGCTAGTTCATTTCACAAACAACTGTTCAATGTGGTTATCGATTTCCTATCTCCACTTGATGTGCCGTATTGTTAAGTTCTCCCACCACCAGTGACTCACTTCTCAGCTCGTCGTGTGGGCTTCCCTCTGAGCAAAGAAAGATTTAAAATGCCAAGGTTATGTTTTAAAAATGAAAAATCATGATAGAAGCCATAAATGGAGGATTAACAGATGATAATGAGTATGCAGTAAATCTTGTTTAAAAGTTTTTTAATTATTCAGATGTCCTGGAATGAGAGTCTATATACGTTAAAAAGTCAATGGCCGTGAGTGCTTCCAGGTTTTGCATGTGCAGTAGTGCACAATAAATAGAATGGAACTGTGACTTATTTGAGGTCAGGGATTTAAAAACAATTCAAGAGATGGACTGAAAAACGTTGCAGTTGAATAGATTTCTCTGCATTTCACAGTAAATCCAAACTTCTGTAGAAGTGCCCTCTCTGAAAATAGCTTTCAACTCCAGGCATCCTAGACAGCATTGTGATCAAAATTAATGTCAGATGTAAGAGAAATCTATTCTACTCTGACAATGAGACTGAGGGAGGTGGTCTTGTCCAAGACTGACAGAGCCTCACTCACCTGAAATGCTGAGAAGTAGGAGCCATTCTAAGAGAGCATCTTTTCAATGGTGATAACGGCCCTTTGAAACCCATGCAGTTGCTCTTGAAAAGTAACTTCTAATGCTATGAGACTGAGGGAGGTGGTCTTGTCCAAGACTGACAGAGCCTCACTCACCTGAAATGCTGAGAAGTAGGAGCCATTCTAAGAGAGCATCTTTTCAATGGTGATAACGGCCCTTTGAAACCCATGCAGTTGCTCTTGAAAAGTAACTTCTAATGCTATGATATTCCTAAAGAAAATACACTCACCATTTGTATTATGAAATTACAGAAGCAGAATTAATTTCATGTATANTATTCCTAAAGAAAATACACTCACCATTTGTATTATGAAATTACAGAAGCAGAATTAATTTCATGTATACTCTTGATAAACTATTCATTGTACTCAGTTAATTACACAAAGAAGAAATCAGAAAGAAAAAAACAAAAATCAATAAAAACAGAACATTTAAGAAAAAGCCATGCCCAGGTGAATATAGAGTAGTAAAAACTTACCTATTCATCTATATCTGTGTGTGAGTTAACGTATTTGCTTTATGTGTGCAGAGATGTAGGTAACTGAGGGGTCTATATAAGAACCTAGTAGAAGGACTGCAAGACAGTTATGTACAGCGTAGGGGACAGGGAAGAGCAGAGAAGCACAGAAGGTAGCTGGAAGCTGACGCACAGGCAGCTGAGCTGAGCTTGGCTGGACACTTGTGCTACTCTGGCAATACCAAGTATTTTTGAAACTATTTGGTTATTCAGTGGGCTCTGGCTGCTTTAAGATGCTCTGGAGTAAATCAAAATAATATAACTTTTTTTCATAACTCTCAAGTTACAGCATGAGATGGCAGAGGCTAAAGTCTTTTTCATGCTCAAGCACTGTATTTGCACTATCTTCAATGTGCTGGATTTTCATTAACCTTAATTCTGAGTTTCCTAGGTTTATCATGTTTAGTTTAGGAATAATAACATCACTAAAGTCATCTGGAAAAAATTGTCTGGATTTTATACTACGTTATGAAATCCATTTTCAAGTAGTTTGTCAGGGAATATAATTCCCAGCATTGGTTGAAACAGGAAAATTAGATTTTTATTAAATGCACATTTTTAAACAAAAAGCTTGCTTTCTGAGGAAAACTTTGTTTTCGTTTAAATTAACCAACTAAATACTCAGAACTGTTCTTTTAGCCAAAATCTGAAAAGCTTCACCTTGGAAGTGCTCCCCTATTCCCATGCGAGTTGTAGCTCAAGTGCCTAGTTGTGCTATGTTAGGACTTGCTCCCTCTAACAAGACTGCAACTTCAAGAAGGCAATCGATGAGACAGGAGACTGACAGACGTAGTCACAAGCCAACCCTGCACCATGACTTACAGCTCACAAACCAAACCTGCACCATGACTTACAGCTCACAAGACCCATCAGGATGACATTTTCCAGACTTAAACTTTCAAAATTCTTAGGGAATAGCGGGAAACGTGACTTCCTTATGCATCCCAAGATTCAACACACTTTATGTAGCATTGAATTTCCAAGAGCTGTGGAGAAAAGAATGACAATCAAGTTCTCTCCCTCGTTAGAAATTACTGTTATGCATATATCTGCACAAGGAAACTATAGAAAGTTTGGATGTAGTAGGTGTTTGGCACCTGGTTGTACAGGACCCACTGTCTTCCAGAACTGTCAGCTGACAGTTAACTTAAATCATTTTATTCTTGGTGTCTCTAAATTTGTTTGTGTATAACAATCAGAATTTATATAGCCCCTAACAATATTGTAAAAGAAAGTTCCTCTACAAAATACCCATAAGCATAGATTAATAAACAGCCTTATCTCCATTTACACTCTTGCACTCTTTCCCGTTCAACATATGGTTTCATTTTGAAAGAGGAGACTTACAGTAAACTATCATCAGTAGACTGATAAATGCTATATTCATAACAGTACATCTGTTCAATGAAGATTTCTCATGCTTACTGAATGCTTAATGGCTTTCTAGAATACTAACTTTATTTATCCATTCTGACATTGAGTAATATATACAGGAAGAGCAATTATGATTCTTACTCATTCCCCTAGGAATTTTAGGTTTTCACTTATTTTATAAGTACATGCTAGTGTTCAGATACTTAACAGAGATACTAAGCTCACAAACCTTTGTACTTAAGAGGCAAACAGGATCTTAATTCCATCTCCTGAAGGCACACACCAAAGAAACAAAGATTCAGAATATCAGCAGCTGATAACTGCTATACAATTCTCAACAAAGTACAAATTTAATTACCAACCCAGTTAAATATAGTTCTAATTAGTCAGAAGTTCAGCGTCTCAAATACAGCATGGGGAATGGACAGATGTTGCTAGCAATATTATGTATTACACTGAAGTTGGAAGATATTCCTATAAAAGACTATGAGAAAGCTTAGCGTGGAAATGGGCTGAAACATGTCTACTGGGGAAGATGTTCATAAGTCTGCAGGAAAAAAACTGTTCAGCGTGTAGACCTGATCCCACAGCTCCTGCTCAGTGTGCTGACTCAAAGCTACAGTTCAACTTCAAACCTGGTGCTACTGAAAAGATATGCTCCAGGAAACAATCTAATCTTCAGCAAAATAAAATCTGTTGGCAATCAGGCTTTGTCTGCTGTATGAAAAGCAACTTGAGTAGCAATTCCTCATCAAAGGAAGCAATTTGGCCTGTGATACGAACTTCTGAAATACACATCTCCTAGAATGACCAACAGCAGAGATCAGCAATGAATTCTGACTTTGAAACCTGCAGGGAAAAGATAAACAACACACAGAGATGCATAGGCCAAGTTCACCCTCCTAATGATAATGTTTTCAGCCAGCTAAGGACTTATAAAGCTGACACAGTTGACTCATATTTCCATGATGGCAGTTTAGGACTGACAGCTGGGTCCTGGCTCTCCATTCCATGTACACCCAAACTTCTCTCTTGAAGTTTAGCCAGTAGATCAGATGTCCAAGGAAGCAGGATCCATCTTGTCATAGTAATTTCTTGCAATAACAGTGTCTTTACCTGACCAACATTTAAGCTCTCTCACAGTTGTTATTTTCTGCTTAGTTACCACCTGTTTAATCTGTTTAACCTGCTATCTGTCCAATGTTTTTGACTGTAAAAGTGAAGGACTTACCATCTTTGTGCAAGTAGTCATCCTAAGAGGCTAAGCCTCAGCACATATTTTAGAAGGTTAAGTAGTCCCATTGAGACTAATGTACATTTTCATACCCTGGAACTGTTCTACATATTTTATAAAAACAAGACAATAAGCATGTTGCCTTTCAGGTCTAATATCACAGTTTTACTTTGAGACTGTGCCATGAAAAACAGAAGATAAGCATTCTGGCCCTTGACACATTGCTGTATTTCAATGTCTTACCTGTCCTGCCTGGCTGCTAAGATAGGTCTTACCCCAGGTACATTGGTTTCCATAAAATACGTTTGTTTAAAATTTGAATTATGTTTCCTGAAAGTTTCACAAAGCAAAATGGGTGTTTTGTGCTTCTGTTTTTTTCACAGTGTTGGATTTCATCATCAGTTTTCCTTATGGTTATCTTCAGCACTAAGTAAAGTCTAATGTCACCGGAATCATGTTTCAACACACTGGTTTCAGTTGAGAGGTAGGTTTTTATTGTTTTGTTTTGTCCTTGTCTTTTAGTTTGTCAATTATTAAGCAAAAGTTCTGAGACTATAGCTTATTTCCCACACTGCACCACCGGATGCGCCATCTTTTCTCTGCACGTGTGGGATGATTATGTCAAGAAAATCCTGATTCACTTCTGAAGTGTTAACAGCTAATTCAAAACGATTTTTTTTAAATGCATTTCTTTTTAAACTCCTGGTCCGTAATTCTACAGCAAACATGGCACACCTGCTCAGCCAGCGGCTGTCACTCCCGCAGCGCTGCCCGGCCCGCGGCCCACGCCCCACACACCGCCCTTCCGGACAAGATGGCGCCCGCCCCCACGCCAGCGGCCGAGGGCTGCGCCCTTTCCTCGCTATCCGCCTCAGAAAAATCATAGCCTGGATCCGTTCTGCCACACAGTGGCTACTGTGGAGAACAGCCAGAAACCCGTATGACATCCTAGTGCTAAATAGGCAGATTGGAAGGGATACTGATGTATTTATTTCCCTTCACAGTTTTAGTCACTTCAAAGCGTGCCTCACTGTCCCATTCCTCAGCAAAAAGAACAGTACAGACGGTCTCTTTAACTGACTGCCATGTTGATGGAGTGGGTTATGAGTTATGTGACTCCTTGGATCTCAGTGACAACTCTAAACAGTGCTGGGCTGTGTACATGTACAGATTTGCTTGGTAACTCCAGCCTCTTAATGGGGGAGCTGTGCTAACTGTACAGGCAGTGCTTTAGGTGCTTCCAAAGTTTAACCTGGAGACAACAACTACTTGTAGACCAACAGAAGCAAGTCCAGTGACTAGGGAAGTAGTATTACTTCCTAAGAGAAATGGATCTTCCCAGGTTGGTTTGGTGATTTCAGCACAGTGCTTTCAACTTCACTGCAAACAAACAAACAAACAAACTAAAAAAACTGTGGTGTTTTAACACAGCTGAGCCAATGTGGTTTGTCTGGGACATCCTGAAAGTTTTTTCTCCACTGTCTCATATCTGACATTCCACCATTTGCTGGGAGAGGCTATTAGTACTAGAATGAACTTTGGAAAATAATTTTTAAAAAATCTGTGTGCTCAGCCAAGCACTTTCTGTGATTCCTTTGCTAATTCTGGAACTAAGTGTATTGGAATAGAAATGTATCTCCTTAACCTTTGTTTGGCAGTCTACAGTGATCTTATGTTCTATGTTTGCAAAATGAGATTTGCTGCTACAGATTTACTGCAGGGTCAAGTATGATGAAAAACTATGTTGAGAGAAAGCCAAAGCCTTCTTTAAACACAGATGTCCTAAATATTACAGATGTTTTCCATGCTTTACAAGTAGAGTAGGGGGCTGGATA
>PPHD01007101.1:0-23539 GCA_002909625.1 Bambusicola thoracicus
AGCCAAAGACTGATGGAAGCCTGGTTCCACTAACACTTTTTTTTCATTATGAGAAAAAAAGATAAACAGGAAAAGGAAAAAAAGCAACTTTAGAAGATCACACTTGAACTCACACAACTATTTTCAACACATCAATATGGAAACGACTCTAAAGTTGGGTTTTGCTTCCAGTTTCAGCCTTCAGATTCAGCTAAAGATATCCAAGTATCTGAATTGATGATAAATGGTAATTCACTCTAAAGAAAATGGCCACAAATATAAATCAGTTTTAAAGAAAAATAAAGAGCTTCTTTTATTTTATAAGCTAGAGAGGTTGCAGACTGACAAGGTCTGATATTGTTTTAAAAGACAAAAATAAAGAAAGTTGTTTCTTTATTAGCAAAGTTCAAATTTTGACACCAGACAGCACAGCTAAATGAATATAGAGGAAATTTGGAAACAAGTGTCTGAAATATTATCTTCAGGAGAATTAAAGGAAAATTACTTAGCTCCAAGCATCCATAATCACAGAATGATTGGGGTTGGAAAGAGCCTCTGGAGGACATCTAGTCCAACTCCCAGAATATACCTGTTGTGATTAATTAGTACAGTAAGATGGTAGGAACATTTGAGTCTGTTTGTAGTCAAAAGATTCTTAAGGTTTTCGCTCTACTTTTCTCTTATGAAGAGAAAAAAAGCCCTCTTTGTTTTTTAAGGATTTACCACTTGCTTATACCCAGTTTATAGTCAAGCTCAGAATGAGAAGTGATACTTGGTATACTAAGGATAAAAAGAAGATAAAGGACATGGTCTCTCCATGACCGTAACTACATAAATATGATAGATGGTGAGGCAAATGCCCCATTATTTGAGGGAAAAGAAAGAAAAAAATGAAAAAAAAAGAAAAGAAAAAAAGGAAAAAAGGAAAAAAAGCTCAGTGTGGCTACATCTGTGGACACAACAAGAACCACCTCCTAGGTACTCAGTACTGTTTACACAGAGTGTATGCTGAGATTTTCCTCAGCCTCCCTTCCTTCTTCCCTCACATCTGGTTTCTGTGGGAAGGAACACATGCACATTTCAGGGCAGAAAAAGCCCATTATCTCTACTAGCCACAAAATACCTGTGCAACCTAGTTTACCTGTGCGGCCTGCTGTAGGGAGCCTGCTTTGGCAGGGGGGTTGGACTCGATGACCTCTACATGTCCTTTCCAACCCCTACAATTCTGTGACTCTGACATTTTTTTCATACTAGAAGGAACTATCTGTACAAAAACAACATGAAGAAATTCTGGAAAATTCAGTTCTGAGCAGCTGAGGGCTACCAAGGGTGATTCTCACGTGACAACTTTCTCAGAAACTTGGGACAGATTTGGTTAAAGAAGTAGCTCAGTATCAAAACACTCAAAATAAACAAACAAAAATACTACAAAATCACAAAATCTTTGTGGCTCAAAAGCTCCTTCATCGCTTTTAGTGACTATGTGATTAAGTTTGTCATCCCAATTGCAGAAAATTCACATACTATGCGGTCCACAGCCAGAAGATAGCCATCCTCAACTGTGTTCTGGATCTTATATATAACATACAAATGAAAAAACGCTTTGAAAGCTTATTCTCTTGAACACAGAGTTTGTTTGCCTTGTGTAAGTCAATAGAATTATGAAAGGAGATTCAAATTCAGATTGCTTTTAAAATATTAGTATCCTACAAGCTTGCCAGTTTATGGAAAGAAAAATAACAGATGAGTTTTGCAGTTGCGTGACCAGAAAACAGTAAGTGTGCTAACTCCAACTAGAGGCACAACTGCTGGTGCTACAGACTCAAGAAAAATTAAGAGAGATAAGTTGCTGTTTCACAGTGCTAGGAATGTGAAAAATACTGCCTCATAATCAGGGCCATGTGGTCAGAACGGACTATGGCATCCATACAATTTAAATATACATAGAATTTTATTTGAAAGAAAACCCAAAATTGGCTCTTGCCCTTTAAAGTGCTAGCCAACATGTACATTCTTATGGAAGTAAAAGTTCTACTCTGAAATAACCTCAGCTGCCAACCAAGAAGTGGTCTCATAATCTACAGACTTCTAGGAGAGAAGAACTGGATTCTAGATCCTGAAGTTTAAAGGCTTTCTAACTGCATCAAAACTGAGCTTTGAAATCTGGTTTAGAGCATAAAATAGTGCCAGATTTCCTTCCTCCCCAGGAATCAGTAACACTAAGGTGCGGAAATACTATTGTATATTTTACATCATACTACCAAACCAGAAATTCACATTTGTCTCAGTAAGAAAGTGCTAATCCGTCAAAAAAATTTGAGCTTCTGTTCAGCTTAGCAGCACAAACCCCACTAAAATCAGAGGCTATTCAAAGGCTTTAAACCAAGCCCTCGCTTCAGCAATTCGCTGAATCACAACTTAAAGGAATTTCTTAGGAAACCCAACTAAACTTGCAAGTATTATCCCTAACATTTTAGAGGTGGTGAAGATGAGATCAAGCAGAAGCAGAACTTGTGCATGGTCATGCTGCAAGTCGTTCACATCAGGATTTACTTTCTATCCCATGGTGCGGTCTGCTGTACTCATCAGAAAATGCCATGCAAGCAACTGTGTCTATAGCAGCACCACTGAACTGGTTCCTCAAGCAGGTGAGCTGTCTGGGCAGTTCCTCCAATTTCACATATGGCTGCAACTGCCCCAGGGCTTCTGCAAGCACAGACACCTTGGTGAGAAATGAAGAAGATGGATGAACTACACTGCTCTCTAATACAACCAGGCTGGCAAAACATGGTGGTTAAAATGAAATCGAGAAATTAGCAGAATTAGAGACCTAAAAGTTAAAAAATGCCACCTGTAGTAGATACTTCGTGGGGGCAAAGATAAGCACATTTAACAAAAAAAGAAGAAGGGAATTGAGGTAAATGAAGAAAAGGCTAGATTGAATGACAGAAAAACTGCCAGAAAAATCAGGGAAGACTTAAATGCACTAATTTTTACTCTGTCTAAAACTGTTTAAAATCAGTTTGATCAGCCAGTCAAGAAGATTAAGCTGGTGTCATAGCAATGACAGAATTATATAAATGAAGAGCACAGTGACTGCTCTAATCCCTTCCCCAGATGAAAGAAGGAGTCCTACAGAAGACAGATCTCCTAGAAAAGGCATGAAGCTTTCAAGCTACTCTTGACCAAGTCAAAGATAAGAAGGGACTATAGGGTAACTCAAAGGCAAAGTTCAAAGCTAGACCAAAAAAACCCCAGTGCACCTTGATTTAGCATAAACCTTGAGAAATTCGTAAACATCTATAATTATAAATTCAGTGGTTCAGTAAACTCCGTCAGGATGGAATGTAAATTTTCTTCAATAGCCAAAGCGGGGGTCTACGTGTGACTCAGTGAGGCAGTCCACACAACTAACAGCTGCCATCTCATTCTCGGAGCTTGACATTCATGCAATCACATTTTCTGAGAACATTCATAAAACCTATGAAACTTCACTTCTTCCTATGCGTAGACCTAGTTTTGAGTCCTTATTTTCTCTTTCTTTCTCTCTGCTTCTGACTGGAGATGTATTATGGCCTGCTTGCAAGTTTTATCCCATCAGCTGAGGGGTATAAATCCTACATCAGATGGGAAATAAAGGGCAATTAGAGGCTGTGGACATTAAGAAGACACTCACATCTGCTGACAGCAATGTTGAGGAACCAGAAGGAATTGCCTGGTGACTTACCAACAAAAGCGCTTAATTTTTTTATTGTCATTTTGTCTATGGAAAATCCCCTTACAGGTTCCAGTGTGATAAATGCAATTAGCAAAACCTACTCAAATGAAACAAAGAAGGGTCTCACTAGCCTAGCTTATACCCTGAGCAGAGCTATGGGAATTGATGAAGACAGTTCCTATTCAATGAAGTGAATTTTGTGAACAGTAAAAGGGAAAAAATTGAGAAATCAGGAAAAAACCACCCTAATACCTGGTGGTAAAATGACACAAAATACAAAGCCTGGTGAAAAAGGAAAAAGTGATAAATAAAGACATCATCCTTTACTGACATAAATACATCGTTACCCACCAGTCAATCTCTGCATTCAGGTCATAATGATTATCTGCTGAATTACTGTAGGCCTCAAGGACCTTATTTATACTACAAGGACCTTATTTATACTATAGAATTCAACTTGCTTTTCATATATAGAGTGGTTTTGAGGAATTTAGCATGCAAAGACACGTTTATTGCAGTAACTCGGACCAGACCAACCTTGGAAAATGGAATGGATGACCAGATTCTATACTGACTTACACAATTCATACTTCAGCAGAGAAGCAACTCATCTGTCCCTTCTACAGTCTTGAGAAATGAGCTGACTACCAGGGACAGGAAAGATTTTCCTCATTGCCTTTAAGGAGATGACTCCATATTTGCCACAAAGAGTAAAAAGAAGTATTCAGCAGGGCTGAATTTGTAGCTACGTCTGGTTGGAGTGGCTGGGACTAAATAGGATATCAGAGGTACAAATGACCAATGGTAGCAAAAGCAGGGTTTTTGTCATCCGGAGCCTTTGTTCCTGTCCCCTGAGAAAAGCTATGAGAGATGGCCATGTTGTGCACGTGTGGGAATCCCAGGGCAGCCTTCACTCTTCACCACAACCACGTGAGGACTTCCATCTTCCTGCCATCTCTAACAGTTCGGTCCTGTGCTGAGAACGGAACCAGCTGTGAAGTCTTTAATTGGATGACTACTAAGGGACAAAACTGTACCTCCAGAGGACTTTCCTAACACTGCTAATTCTGTGAAAATATACAGTTGTAAGTGTACTGTAGTTTGAGATTTTTTTCGTGTGGTCTGGTGATAGAAACCATCTGACATTCCAAACCAGCACCTTATATTCGTGCTGAAAACAATTAAAACAAGAAAAAACTTACTGAGCTTTCGCTTTGGGGAAATGAACCACAGCACTAGAGTTCAAGTTGCTATCCCTTGCATTTCTGTTGAATATCGTGCATTTGGAACTCTAGAAATGTAAAACACACATTCTTGGCTCCTAAACAATAGTCTCAGAGGCATTATTAACAACAAGATACACTGAAACAGCGTACAAAACAAACAAGACCTTGTAAAAAGTGAAATATTAGTTCATCTGGTCCCATCTGAATTGTCTGTTTTTTATAGCTTTGGTTAAGAAAACTTAACCGCTCTTCTGCTTTTCCCCAAAACAAGAAAGCATTCAGTGCACAAACCACAGAACAGCAGCAGGCAGTACAGGCAGAGTGGTTCATACAAATGCTCTTGGAGTGGGGAGAAAGGATACACAGAAGTCCATACTAACATGTCAGGGGGACCTGCCTGCACCTAAAAGCACTGGACTACCCATCACTCTAAGGGCTTTCAGGAGGAAAAAATAAACCAATGAGGCCATCTTCCCATACACAATTTTGTTCAGACACAGTTCAATTCAGCTGATGCAGGAATGGTGGCAGTGGCCTAGACTATGGAGAAAGTGAGACTGGACGAGTTCCAATAACTGTGTTTTATTTGAAGCCTCTTTCTGAGTGCAAAATACAAAGGGATGTCCTACTCCTCCAAATGAAGTCACCAAAACGGGAAGCCCAAATTTTCCCTTGAGCCCATCAGATTGTCAGCACTGTCTGTTTTAACTTGTTAGCACTGCAGAGCCAATGGGAGCGATACGCGTGGCTTTATTTTAAAGTCTTTATAACAACAGGCTTTTAAAGCTCTAAATTTATCATGTCTGATGTGGTTCTACCTGAGGAAGTCCATGGGTTATGAAATAATTCTAAGCAGGATCTAGCAGCGTTTTCACTATATTGGATGTAAGAAACCAAACAGCTTACAGAAAAAAAAAAATCACTCTTTCACATATGCAAGATTTCTTTTCTTGAAGCTTAATTACCATTTTTTCTATCTCGGAGCAGCAATGCCAGAAATTCAGCTGTCTGTTCAACCACAAACCAGACATTGCGCAAGCAGCTGTTTCCCAAGCCACTGAACAGTGACACAGGCAAACTCTCCAGTCCTGCTGTGAGCAACTCTGTTGCTCCTTAGTGATGACAGATGATTCAACCTGGCTTTAGAGGATATTACATGCAAGCTGCTGGGGCACAGACTTCAAATCTCCCTCACTGGGTCCTCAGGAGGAGTCCCAGAACTGGACCCTCCTTGTTGCACTTCAGGACCTGGAAGTGAATCCTTAACAGTCACACATACTGTAATGGCAACTGCTACTGAAGGGTCCCAGACATCTTTTACAGAGATGATGCACAGTATTTCATCATCACATACACACAACTATGTTCTATTGCTATTGAATATCTCAGCCATGCATTTTGGAGGCAAAAAGAGCACCAAATATACGCCTGTCCTCCCGGTACATTCATTCTTCCTCCCTTTTTTCTCTGAATATCAATTCTGCAGGTTCATCACATTTTACAGTTAGTTCTTGGATGAGTCCTGAACTGAGAGACATTTTCACTTCTCGCACAGCTACACAGCTGCTCCTTTTCAGAAGGAATCACATAAAAGCCGTAGTGCAGGGTCTGGCGACGTGCCTCACCCTCGGCTGTATGGCTGAGAAGTCAGCAATTGAAGCAAAACATGTATCGGGCTGAACGCTAACAGACATCTGAAAATCTTTTAAGAACTTGAAATAATTCCATCCAACAACACAACAGAAGCTTTCAAAAGGTATAAGGAAGAGACATATATCCCACTGGATACTTTTTTACAGGTAATGATATCAAAACAAAAGCAAAACTTACAGACAGTCTTTTTCTGTCTGAATAAAGTCTAAATCTGAGATGAATCACAGATCAATTCTTGAACAACTGAAGAAAAAAATTATACCTTGTTACCAACTCCACCATTTAAGCCAGCTTCAGAGAAGCTTCCCAAACGAGAATCCTGAAGCTTCTCATACTGAAAAACCAGCTGGTAAGAAATAGTAGGGCTGTGACCTACCCCACACCAGAAGCTCTGAAGAAGTGCTATTGTAACCTACAGAATCAGACCAGCACTGAAGAGGAAATCAGGAAACAGTGCTTTCCAGCCACAGAAGCAATGACCAAATGCTACTGTAGCATCAGCTGAGTGGCACAAAATCTCTTCCATGAGATATAGGAGATTGTCCTTTCTTTGGCCAGCATCTTTCTTTGGTTATGCAGAATAAATAGAGAGTATCTGAAATTACAATCATTTTCCTTGAAGCCCTATTAGAATGTTAGACACCAACTCTTTGAAGTCTTCAGAGACTAAAGTATTACACCACGACAAAGGGGCAAATCCACCCCCATTCTGGCACGTATACAAAGGGAAAGTACAAAAAGACTGAAATACTGACTTCTCAGGAACTTCATTTTAATCACAAATTCCCTGCAGTTTCTGCCTACTTTGCTTCAGCAGCAGTAGTTTCTCTTGTTAAGGAATATGCAGGCTCCTTTTTGCTTTTTCTTTTCTTTTTAAGCTAATTACTTTCAGAGCTAATAATTGCAAAATTCCTGCAGTGCTCACACAGCACTGAAATGAGACCATCTTTCTTTTTTTTTTCTTTTTCCTAAGTACTTCATTACTTAAGAAGGTAATCAAAGTGTGGCAATTTTCTGTGATCATTTTTTTCCATGTCACTCAAAAAATGTCCACTCTTTTTAGTTGAGGCAAGTGATGTAAGAATTCATAACGACCACTCAGGAAATACCTGGGGATGGGCCTTCCGACAAGCACAGAGCTTGGATGAGGAAGGAACAGGCCAGTAACGAGCTTGCTGGTTTGCTGGGAAGCCACAGGAAATGAGATAGGCAACCACACTCAGCAGTGCTCCCCTCTCTCAGCAGTCAGCAGTAGACGGACTCAAGGAATTCCATGGGTGCAGAGGGAGGCTATCAGCATGGAATACGGGGAGCTGGTGGAAAAAACACCCGTACTTTCTCCTGCAGAACGCTGGGATGTCACAGAGCAGCAAGGAGGTGCTTTGTCAACTTCCCGCTATGGCCACAACCATGCAGAGTGCAATGTTGCAATCTGGGCGTTCAACACAGCATCAGAAAGGGTCAAAGGGACCGAGAGGACGCTGTTCTAACACCCCCATGTTAGCTTCGCTGTGCCCATCTGTTCTTCCTTCACCTGCCTGCACAGGGCTTCAGCGGGGCACCCTGCCAGGGCACCATGCAACACTCCCCCAGATAATAGAAACACATCCACTGCGTTCAGCTAGAACCTCCTACTGCCAGGCCTCCAGCATGGAAGAGAATATTCTTTCAGAACATTAGAATATTGCTTAGGAAACTACAACATTAAATCACTAGAAGCACAACCATCAGATTCTTTTTTTTTTCTTTGCTGATTTGAATTAAGAATAGAAAGTACGAGCAGTTAAGAGGAAACAAGATATGTTCTATATGAGAGCCAAGATTTTTTTTCCTGACATGTGCCAAACAAAGAGAAGAAACAGAAGAATCTGGCACCATTAAAAACAGTTTGTGGAGAAAGGAACTGAATATCTACAGCCAAGCTCCATGTGGTTTGTAAAGAGGAAACTTTTGTTTTATGGGACTCTCAGTCAGCCAAAATTCTCCCAGACGGCGTGCAAATGGATATTAGCCTTAAAACCTACACGCATCTTGTAGAAGAATCAGTAAATGGATGGGAAAGAAAAGGAATACTGCTGAAGTTTGAAATCAGAATTCAAAATCTGCCTTAAATCGTGGCTTAAAAAGTTAGTTTACCAGACAGCTATAATGTCATATATGGTAAGCGTGTTGGAAGGGAAATGCAGGAAGTTAAAGCAATGAAAGTAGAAGTCAGGAAAATGAGTTTCAGCCCTGGCTCCACTACCAAGGAGCTCTATAAAACTTGGAAATAAGAGAAGAAGACTGCCAACTTAAATGTGAGATCTTCCTTAACTTCTCATAGTATATTAACATTGCACTTACACTACTTCTTTTAGCTTCTATATCTTCCCCAACTCCATAGCATTCCTAGAACTAAGCTAAATAAGAGCTTAGAGCTCTAAGAACAGTTACATTACCTGAACAAAACAAGCCCTGCCCAATTTCTTAATCTGAGTACTTAACTGAAATACAAACAAATAAATAAATAAATAAATAGAGTAATTCTCATAACTGAGCAAAACACTAAAGCAGCTGACCTGATCCAACAGCTTAGCTGAATATCTTGACAAAATGTAGCATTTCTGGCTTAAAACAGTAACTAGAACTTGTACTTGAGCATACAGGTGAACAGGGACAGGCAGGCAGCAGTTCTTTAAAGCACACCAAATGGTTATACCATGGAAGAAGGTTTTCTGCCACAAGATTCTTCTCTGGCCGCAGTTGGAGACCCACGTGAAGCAGTTGGCTATGCTATTTGTAAATCAAGAGGACAGCACACCGACCTCCAGCTTGCAGCTGAGGAACTGAGGCAGACCAGCAGGCAGTACTTTGGGTTCTGGACACATCCAGGTCCTTACATCCCACTGAAAAACCTTCTCACTGAAGGAGTTAACAGGCCCAGGAGGCTCTGTGGGTCTGGGCTCACATCTGTCCTGAAGCAGCCTGAGAACAAAGATTTCTACTTGTACTGCTAATGATTAAAATGCATTAGGTGGCAGTTTTCACCATCATGCTTTAGGGAAAAGCAGTTAATACCTCCTGTAAGGTGTCCTGGGTACCCTGCTCTGAGAGTCATTGACAGAGCAGGGGTTGGCCCAGATGGACTCAAGATCCCCACCAACCTCAAAATCACTCTGTGAATCTGTGATACTAGGATTAAATTTTGCCCTTTTTCTCTTTGCTTTGCATATAACAATTCAGTTAATTTGCCAACTGGTGTTGGCTTTCCTTCCCTAAGTATAGTAGTAAGCCTGAGTCTAATTTTTGAAGTAGTCCATTCTGCACTCAGTATTTGCTTGGATATGCCTTGTAGGACTATCAATCTGAAGGATAACTCCAGGGGTTAATTGTTCGGTACTGCCTGTAAGCTAAGTGCGTGTCTGTACAGCGCTCTAGACAGATGCTCCATGCTTCATATTGCATTGGAGTAACGAAAAGAACTAAAAGCAATTCCCTTTAATTCACACACTTTGATTTTATTTCTTCCAAACAATAATGAACAGGAGAAAGCAAAACTGAAAAAGAACCCTCCACCCCCAAAATAAAACAGAAAGAAAGGAAAAGATTATTGGCATCTTTCACAAAAACACCGGTAGGAAAAATCACTGAAAAAGTGAAAACCACTGTATGTTAGAAAGAAATCTGAAGCTAGCAGTTCTGACAACCACTAAATATATCTCTGTCTCCCCACCCCATACATTTACCAGAGTGGCATCTACTGATGCATTCTAGATGCTAATCATGACCAGACCAGGTACAAACTAAGGCAGAACAACCCCTGACAAAGTAGGTCAAGAAAACTGGGAGGGAAGAGAAACTGTTGCTAGGTGGCAGTGTACCTTAAGCAAAGAACACTGTAAATCATAGATTATTGAAAAGTTGGTAGTCTGCTAAAGTAGGTGTCATCTTCAGTGTCATCTTCAAAGCCTTGGCTGGAAACAGAACCCAAGATGTACACGCTACACAGACAGTGTTTCAAGCAGTGCTGAAAAAGAACTAAGAAAACCTGTCTTGGGACACACTATTATGCAAGGCCCACATGATAACGGCTCTCCAGGTCAACAGTGCAAGAGAGCTCAAAAGCCAGTGAACTGAGTCTTGTACATCTTAAGAAGACTATGGTTTTGCTGACACCATTTTATTCAATCCTTGCTAACTTTAGACTGAAGATAAAAGGAGATAAATTAGCTTTTACCACAGCGTGGCACGGCAGTGAAGTGTACATAGAAAACCCAAGAGCACTGATGAGAAATAAAGGTCTTTCTTTAAGAAAAGTTTATTTAGGTAACATAACTGCTATTTTTTTCCCTCGAATAGTTTCAGTCTTCAGTCTTAATCTTTTCAAAATGAATACAGGTAAGAGTGGGCAACGAAATTTAGCAAAAGGAGGTGATAAAACACACGCGTTCCGTATAATGCCAGCAAGGAGGATGGAGAAAAAGGTCAATGTAGAAAGCCAAGGCAAGAAAGGAGAGGGTAGATTTTTCTGGTATCCTTCTATCTGTCCTTCCTGATGTTCTCTCCAACAGAAAACTACCTTAACATATTGCCTAAATTAGCAGAAGTGGTAAAAAAGACAGGCTGATGACATCTTGTGAACTACAATTCACTTGGTAAGAGAGCTGTTAGCAAGCTCACAGCTTGTCACAGAGAAGAATAAGATGTTCTTGAAGGCAAAGATGGAATCTATATTCTTTTCAACGATAACTATCTGGGTTCAAGGGAGCAATTTAAAAAAAAATATTTTAGATGAATATTGCAGTATGTATTTGAGGTAATTTGGAGGACAGAATAAAGGACAGAAATGAAAGACACCTGGCTCTAACAAGGCTTTAAATCCACAGCTCAGTGACAAAATTCTGTCTGATAAATGTATCGAGTATTTCTTCTCACATTAAGTCTAATCTACTATATTTTTAAGGTTTGACCCAAGCAGCCAAAAGTAGCATCAACCCAAGCAAGAAGAAGTGGAAGCCCTATGTGTGTCAGTAGGAGCCAACCCCTGTTGATCTCAGGCATGCTTCCCTGACTTCAGCACATCGCTGCTGGAAGACAAGCAGGAGCTGCCTTCACCTGCAGTGCCACCTCCCACTCCGTGAGACTGCGCACAGTCAGTGCAGAAACAGTTTGAAAACAACAAAAAGGCAACATAAAGCTGAAGCTGACTTAGCCATTTCATGAACATAAAAGGGAATAATCTGCAGGCTAGGAAGCCGCCAGGTTTTGCCATAGCAGGAATACTTTCATGGGATATACAAAAAGGAAGCTCTCTGGAGAGAGCACATCCCCCAGCAAACAGCCTGGCCATGCCCTTCTTCATTAACCAGTAAGAGGGAGATCTTTTTGTAGCACGCAGAAGGCACTGAATCTCAGCTGACAGCAAAGTTTAACTCAAAATAAATTTTTCTGTGATTAAGGAAACTTTTGTTCTACTTCTGTTTCTTCGCCATCTGTGATACGAAACCTGGCAAAGACTCCAATTAGTTTCCTTTGTGTTATTACTGCCACCAGCACTCAAATGATAAACATTTATGCAAAAGGAAATTCCTCTGCATTTCTTTCTGTCTCCAAACACTGGATGTAAATGCTTTAATAAGAAAACCTGTACTGAGCTCACCCTGAAATCTGGTAACACCAGATTACATACACCGAAGGCACTGCAGATAAATGCAGTAGCAGGTTAGGACAATACAACACTTCTCCTAACAAAATCTTTGGTACGGTAATGAGCACTCAGCCTGAGAGTGAATGAAGCTGAAACGCCTCACGTCATGAAAGGTGAAATCCTGTGAGGTCTACTTAAGGAACCCAGGGACCGATGTGGGGAGTTGTGTTCCTTGGGATGCACAGCCCTTTGTTACGCTCTGGAGGTGCAGCTCTAACAGCCACGTCGGTGGTTCTGCCTGTCCTGAGCTGAGCAGGACTGAGACATCATCCCGCAGAGCAAAACTAACCCAGCGCTCTATGGCAAGGTTACACTTGGCTGTGTGTATGTACTTAAGCTCTCTATTTATATACACGTTGTTTACATATACACATTCGACTACTGTAGCTATCTCACGTGGAAGCCACACATAGCTGTGGTAAAGATGTTAAATTTGATTATTCTGGTAAAGTTTGTCTAGGTACCTGAAACACGAGAAGCAATCCCATTACACAGAGTGAGTACATCAGTATAAGCACACCAACATTATGCAAGATATTCATTTTTATAATAACACCTGCCTAAGTGAAGAAGCAACATTTTCTCTAATGTAGGCAAGCACTGCAAAGCCAAATTGTTTATGTCTCAGTCTAAGTGAGTATGTTGCATGTTAGGGCTATAGTCTATGCCTTTTGCATTTATTCATGCATTATTTTGCCAAGTCACCTTTCCTATGTCAACAGGTTCCCAGATGTCTTCTGTGTATGCCTGAGCAGGAGGGGGACAGCCCAGCCTGCTGTTGGGATTAGTACATTCAAATACGAGAAAGGGAGAGAAGAATCGGATGGTCAGAGGAAACGTGGAGGTAGACACACAAATAAATCACAGAATCATAGAATTGTTTGAGTTGGAAGAAGCACTGGAAGGCCATCTAGCCCAACTCCTCTGCACTGAACAGGGACACTTAAAGCTACATCAGGTTGCTCAAAGCCCCATCCAGTCTGACCTTGAGTGCCTCCAGAGACAGGGCACTTAGCACATCTCTGGGTAACCTGTTCCAGTGCCTCACCACCCTCACCGTAAATAACTCCTTCCTTATATCCAATCTAAATCTCCTCACTTTTAGTTTGAAACCATTTCCTCTTGTCCTATCACAAAAGACCCTGTCTGTCCCCTTCCCTCTTACAGTCCTCCTTTAAATACAGAAAAACCACTACTGGGTCACCCCAGAGCCTTCTCTTCTCCAGGCAGTTCAGGGTCAGACAGGCAAGGGCAGACCACAAAACTGCCCTAAATCCTAGGTGCACAAACTTAACCTTATCCCCAGCTTTTAACTCACTGCACCCTCAGCACAGCTTTCCGTACTGCAGAGCAGAAGGCAGCCAGGCTGCTGCCAGGCATCTCTCAAGACCACACACAATTTCTCTACTTCCCTCATGCTAAAAAGACAAGAAAAATAAAAAAAGAGAACATCTTCCCGGAGCAGGACAGCACTTTTACACCAGTGCCTTATGCCACAGACTGTACTGCACAGAAGTTGATGGGTTTTTCCATTTTTTATTTCCAGTTGCTTGCACACTGGAGCTTTGTATAATTGTTAGACAAACAGCGTGGGATTTACACAATTACTTTATTAATCACATAGCCACTTGGTTTTCAGGGCAAGACAGCGGGCCTTCTTGCTGAGGCCTCCTGTAGAATTTCATTTTGTTGTGCAACAAACGTCCACGCAATTTTACTACAGACTCCATAGAAATGACTTGGAGAACTCTACAGACATGAGGGTTATGAAAATAACCCAAAAGGGGTTCTTTGGCCTTCTTTGCCTACCACCCACATCTGCCTGAAAACCTAACAGTAAGGGCTTTGCCTGCTTCCATTTCCAACAACTCAGCCTGTTACAGTTCTGCTAGCATTTCTATGAACACCAGCATTTCTACAAACATTGTTTGCCATGACCGTGTCTTCACTCCTGTGCAAAGCTTGTTTAGGAAGTTCAACCCGCAGAAAACTAAACCAGTCAAAAGAATGAAGACCTTCTGTTGGTTTTCCTCGCAGAACCAGCTCAGGGAGCCTAAAAGAGGCACAGGAGATGAGCCCACTCTAACGCTCAGAGAGATGCCTTCCTTGCACACTTATGAGATGGATTGGGCTCCTCGTTTCAAAGCAGAAACATCCTGGCACTATCCCACCTCTGTTACACTCAGCAACGTGATTAAAAAAAGAGAACTCCAGACCCTCCATTCCGTACTCCTCCTCTCCCCAAGCCTTTACATCCATTTATTCCTCAGCCACGTGAGATGAACTGATGCTAACTGATGATGATAACATCAATATGAGCAACACAGGGGACACCTGGGAGAAGGTTGCTGTAAGGAAACAGGGACTGGTCAGAAGCAGACAGCCCCCTTCCAGGCAGTGCTTCACGCTCCCTCAAAACGTCTTTTGCCTACTGAAAGTACCTCAGTGTCTCTGTGTAACTCCTGAGAAGTTTAAGTGCTGAGGCAGAAGCAAACTAAAAGCAACACAGTGGGAGACACCAACAAAAGCCGTGAAGATGCGCATCACATGGCTGGTACAGTCACACAAAGCTGCCCTCGGAGTGCGGCTGTTGGAAGCCAGCACCTCTCTGGAGCAGATTATCGCAGCGCACCTTGGACTCCGAGCGAAATGCCGCCAAGAGCCACACGGTCCCTTCAGCTACACAGGCCACACAGCGAACAACTTCTCACCAAACCACGCGCATTCACACGCCAGTCCCAAGGCCATGCGATGAGCTCCGTGCGTGTGCGCGCGGACGCCCGCGCATCCCCGCCACCCTCAACCTCAGCCCCCCGCGGCTGCTCGGCCCCGCCGCTCCCCTGCCGCCCGCAGCCCCGGGGCCCCGCCGGGCGCTGATAGGGCTTCTCGCGGCGGAGGGGCGGGCGGAGGGAGCGCGGCCCAATGCGCGGCGCGCAGCCCACCCGCGGCTCCCGCCTCGCAGTCCCGCTCCCCGCGGCGCCCCGGCCCCGCTTCCCCCGCTCCGGTACCTTTTCCTCCTGCACAACACGCACACGGCCCAGAGCAGCAGCGCGGCGGCGGCCGCCCCGCCGTAGGGGCCGAACGGCAGCGCTTCGGGGCCCATTCCCCCTCGCTTCTCCTGGCGCCGCTCCGCAGCCGGGGAGCAAAGTTTTGCCCGTCCTCCCGCTCCGTGCGGGAGAGGCGCCCGGCCGGCCGGCCTCCCCGCCCACCCCGCGCCCGGGGGCTGGGTTTGTCTGCTCCCAGCTGAACTTGGCGAGCGGGCACGCCGCGACCCGGCCGGCTCCTCCCCGGGGAGCGCCCCGCCGCGGGGGGGTGGTCGCTCCCGCTCTCCTCGGCGCCGCGGTGGGAACCTCAGCGGAGAGGCGGCGGCCGGCCCGGCGGAACGGCTGCGGGCAGCCGGGCGCGGGGCAGCCACGCGGCGCTGGGGGGAGGTCGGCCGCGGGAAGGGCTCGGCTCGCCCGTAGGCCGGGCCTCGTGTCTGGCTGAGCCCCTTTGCTCCCAGTGCTGTGCTGGGGCCGTTTGTGCTCGCTGCTGAGCAGCCAAGACGTTCTCCTCTCTTGTTCATAAAACCTGACGAAGCCCACTGTAAGAGATGTGGGTAGTGAAGGTTGGCTGTGATGTGCTGCGTTAGATGCCTGAGCCAATTCCCAAGGTAGCACTTTCAGTTCTCCCAGTCCCATGCTGCTAGGACGAGGGAGGGGGGCCAGAACTTGAGGGAACTGAGGATCTCATCTTGATGGAGTGTGAGGGGTGGAGACAGAGTGGGCCAGGGGAACAGAGTCTGCTGTTGTGGCATCAGCACTGTGGCAGGGGCATGGCAGGGCCTTGGCAACGCCAGGCAGCCCTGCTGCTGTCTGTCTGTCAGGCTTGGTCAGAACCACAGAGATGACACATGATGCGTTTGCAGTTACACTGAATGCTGACAAGGCGGAGGTCTGTATACCACACTCATTCTCAGCTGCACGCAGTACTACAAATGGCCTCATGCTTCACAGTATCGGGTGCTTCCTTACTTCTTGGAGGCATCATGTACAATTCTAACTTTCTGAACTGCTCTGGTGTAAACTGTCTTTAAATTGCAGAGACCCAGATGCACATCAGCAGATAAAAAAAGGCTACAAACCCCTCCTGACTTCAGCAAATCTCAGTTTTAGAGGCCTGACTCAGATGGCTTGAACTGGGCAACACATTGTGTCTAATTCCTCAAACATTCCTGTTGATTTTAGTGAAATAGTGAAAAAAGCCGTTCTGTTCTTTGGAGAAAATATGATTGTTGTGCCTCACACTGAAATATCTGAGCACTGCTGCTTCAAACCATCAGCTGCTCTTCCTGAGATCAAACAGCACACTGGAGTTGGGCAATACAATGCACTGAGAGAAACCGTAAGAGAAAGTAACATTTTACTACAGCTCTCTAGGGCATTTTGTAGGAACTCTGAAATCCCCAGCTTGGGAATCCCAGTGGGTTTCTTAGCAACTTATCCTGTTAATTCTTGCAAAATTAGCAATTTAAAACTGAAAGGCATTGCACACTAAGAAGTTACACACTCAGGTTATGCAGGGTGAACTATTTCTCAGTTTACAAATGACCACTGCTGTGAAAATTCAGTGTTTCACTTCACTGTGGAGTGCAATATCTGTTCACTTGCAAGTACATAGCTACGGCAGCTAGAGTAATCCCTCATCCAGATTCAAAACATCGATATGAGGTTGCAATAGTTCTGGCAGAGGGCACAGAGAGGGTTGGGTTGCAACGTTTATTTCCACTGTTTGCCTTTGCCAGAGTTACTATCTCCAATCGATTGCAAATGGAAAGGAAAAAAAAAAATGCCACCAGGAAAGCACCAAGATTATCTTCTTTCAAAATGCAGGGAATGCAACCTGAAGGATCTGAATAACCTTTAAGTGCTGTGTAGTCTTCTGTATCAACCTTTTGAAAAGCCCAAGGGCGTAGGTTAATTTCTCCTCTGCTAGTAAAGGCCTATGAATTAGAAGCCCAAAGCTGTGAAGTTTTGTGTTTCATAGAAATAGATTGTCCCAGTGCAGCTCTGTCTGGATGGTATTTGCACACAAAATACACAAGTAACATTATAATAGATGTATCCATACAAACTGGCATCCCAGCGGACTACATAAAGAGTGTTTGGCTGAATAGCCCATTTTAACACAGATGTAGCAGAAAAGAGAATACATATTTAATTTCCAAGAGGTGAAAAGTTAGTCTTACAGTGATATGGTCTAGTATTGAAAAATTATGCTTAAGAACTGGAAGGATTTGGGGCTATTATGAGGTCTTTGTGGAGCTCTCACTGCAGCATGTTCATAAATAGGGAAAAAGGATGCAAGTACCATTACGTTTGGAAAAGAGTAGTATGCTTTTCAGCTATATACAACCACGTCCATTTCTTATCCTTACTCCTGGCGTGTAATTGCTGTTCCGTGACAGCAGTGTTAGTTCTTTGGCAAGTGGCAAAATTTCTTCAAGAGCAGTTCCTAAGCTTACAAGGCTTATGGGAACATCTACAGCCTGGAGAGAGGTGAAGGCATTTGCAGTCAGCAGAGGGGGGAATGGAGGTGGGAGAGGTGTACAATTCATATCATATGCCCTGAGGTCCTTCCAGTTAACAGACACCTAAGATTTCCGTACGTTCTTAATACCGTGGTAATAAGCCTAACTGGATCACAGATAGATGCTCTGTTACATTTCCCCTGTTTAAATTGTGAACATTCTGTACATATGCTACAGTTCAAAATGCATACTGTGTGTATGTTTCATACTGCCAATGTTGTAAGATGATATAGATCATATTTTTTTGTCTTATGAAAATGCAGAAGACTCAAAATAAACTTAGAACAGTATATACTGCAATCTGTACTGTATGTTACACATCACAGTGTGATTTTGCTATATGCAGCACATGGACAAATGCCTGTTCTACTGGGTAGCTTTTGTGTGCATGAGGATTTAAACTACCAGGCTCAGACAGGAGCAGATTCTACACCACTGAAACACCGCTGAGATATGTGTTATAAGCAATGGCAGGAATGAGGATTACTATTTTCAGCACCTTACAGCTCTGCTATAACCATTGCAGTTGCAATATTGCAAGTCCATTCTTGACTTCAGTATAAATGCATATGAGTTGTTTCAGCCAAAACAGTCTACATATTCTTCTGAAAAACGTTAAGGAAAAATACCCATGTTAACACCGATAGTGATTTTGAGAAAGTGAACTGCATCAGGCATTGGAACCAGGTCAACAAAATAACCTCTGTGTCAGAGGTAAGCTGTCCAAATTTATTTAGGTTATATAAGTCTCACAAGAAGAGAGGTTTTCTGTACTCTGCAGTGACCTGCTGGACTGCTGGAGCACAGTTCCATGAAGATGCCACTGGAACTGGGTCTGCTTCCAGCTCACAGCTCAGCAGCTGTTTTCTCTGAAAGTGAAGCTCTGAGCTAATAGGGATCAGGCTGAATTCAGGGCAGCGGAACTCAAAGCCTTTTTGTTCACTGCTCCCTGTGTCTCTTCCTGCTGGAAGGCAGGCCAAGGGAAGTGCAGTGATTTAAGCATAGGATGAAAAGGCTACAGACCTGTCAAAGCTCACTCACTAAACTTAAGATTGATAGATTTGATTCTTGCCTCGTGTCCTTCCTGCCTCGTGTTCTTTCCTTAGTGAACAGATCAATCTGTGTTTAATACTTCTGTAAGGCAGCACTGCAGCCTCCTCCTGCTGATCTCCTGTGTCAGTCACAGCCACTTGGCCTGGTCTGTGGGCAAGACCCCACACTGTGAGGAATCATCTTTCTCCTTCTGCCACCCATGCCACAAGTCATACAGTCATGTCATATCCCTTTTGTTCTGCCTATCTTGTGGTCAAAGTTAAAACTATCTAAGTGCCAACCTGACAGAAAACTCCCTGAGAGAGAGGAATAACACTTACCAAGTGTCAAGCCAAGGATTCAACTCCTCCTGAAGCTATAAAGTCATTAGTTCATGCAAATAAGTGGGGTAGCAGCCTAAGATGTGGACAACTGGAAAATGAGACATGCTATTATGAAATTTAAAGGAGTTGTTTTAGAAGAGCGTGAGGAGTTTCAACCCTGGTGATGTTCAGAAATGTGCTACTATTATGCTGCTTTGGGGGTATTTAAATTTTCACCCCTTTTAAAGAGGAAATTTGAAGATAAATACATACTTACACAGAAGTAATTTAGGAATTAACCTTTTCTTTTTTTAATGATAACTGGAAACTTAGTGGGGCAAGGAGAGATGCAAGAGCAGTGACTGCTGACTAAAGTGAAGTCTCTCCTTGTGAGCTCTATTCTGTTCATGTGGGAAGTCTTATATCATCATGCTGCTCATAGGCTAGTTTTCTGATAGTCTTTCATCTCCTTTAGGCTCACCTTGAGTGCTTGTGTCTGATCTGCCAAAGTGCTAAGTGCACCAAAAAATATATATCTTCTGATATAAAAAAAGAGATATACAAAAAAAAAAAAAATCATGTATTCAGGACTTGCCTTTTGAACACATAAAGCACTCCAGGCATGAAAAAAGTCAGCATTTAACATCCCTGCTGATGAGTGTCTGTGAAAATATTAATGCTGATGTACCCTAAATATAACTTATATTTGCAGTATAGTACGGTACTCAGGGTAAAACCACAAAATTTTGAAGAATGCCTCATTCTCTGCATGAGTTTATGTATACAGACTTCCACACAATCACAGAATCATGGCTGCATCCACTTGACTCCCAACTATTAGTTATTTCTAAGCATTGATGAGATCCCCCTCAGTCTTCTCTTCTCCAGGCTGAACAGTCCCATCTCTCTCACCCTCTCCTCATCCAGGAGATGCGCCAGGCCTCTCACCATCTTTGTGGCCCTCCACTGGACTCTCTCTAGAAGTTCCCTGTCTTTCTTGAAGTGGGGAGCCCAGAACTGAACAAGGTACTCTGGAATGTTTAGCAAAGTTCTGTGGAAAAAAAATACACCGGACTACATCATACCTTCTTGAAAAGCCGTCATTTCTGGAATTTTCTAACTTTCCTATATCTGACTTCATAACTTTCAGAATGTGCCTTTTATTTTCATAGCCATAATTCAGTTTATTTTCCTTGGGAATGCTGCTGTCTTTGTTAGCAACAAATATTTGGGACAACTCAACAGTGTTTGTACTACTATAAAAACAAATATAATCTATTAACTCATTAACTGGCAGGTGTACATATATAAACAACATCTGGACAGTTTCATTTCTCTGGAGTATTGAACGTAGCTTTAACATAAACTGGAAGACAGGTGAGGAAGAAAAGAGAGGAGAAAGGAGAGAAGAGAAGGATGGAATGGAAAGGGAATGTAAAATATGAGCTCCCACAGTCCTCAAGTCCTGTCCACTCTAAGGATGAATCAGCAATAGGAGCAGAATATCCTGACTTGCAAACAAACAGTTGAAGAGAAAGGCTTAGGAGTGCACAGTTATCCTAGTAAAAAGAATGAATGATTGAAGATTGCAAAAGAAATATCCCAAGACTATTCATAAGCATATTAATGATGGGATGTGATGTAAGAATATTATATGGGCCAAATGGTTATGCACTAGAAGCAGTGGGAATGACAGAAAAATCCAGACATATTTGTCATCCAGGATATGGTAGGATATGATATTCGTACTGGCTACAATACAACTAGGAATCCACCCACAGACATTTCTCAAGTCCCACATATGAAAATGAAGGAAATATACAAGCAAGAGAAAGTGACTGCGTGAGGAATCTTCCTGATTAGTCAGAGATCAGAAAAGCTAACTCTTGCAAAACAGAATAAGTACACATGGCAGATGCATTAAAAAATAAACAAAAAAAAAATTAGAAGAAAATATTTTAAAAGGAGGCTAGGTCTCCTAAACTAAAATAAAATCAGTAATGCGCTCAACAACCAGGGTGATTTAACAAGATTTGAGAGGGCTGGATACAGTTGACTGCATTAAGGGTAGGTTAAACACACATCTACAGGAGGCCCATCCAATGAGTCATGAGGTTCAGAGCAGACCCCCTTGCTTTCTAAACTTCTTGAACCAGAGAGGAAGGGATCCTAGCTGCGGCTGGATCCAATACTAGTCCCAGACTTCATCAATGATTTGTATCTAAGGGATCATATGTGCACAATCAAGGGTATAATCTTAGCAAAGCAAACAAAGCTAACAATCAGTCTAAGATATAATCCAAGCTAATGAAGCTTGAAAAATAACTGCTAGTCCTTCACCAAGGATCTGTATTGGCATGGCATCATGATGTCAGAGTGGAAGGGATCTCTGAGACATAACCTTGAGATGTGACCCTGCTCAAGAAGAGATCCTGTCGTGCAGCCGGCTGCTGTGCAGCAGTGTTCCAGGGGCTCTTGGGCTGCTCACAATTTATGGGATAAAATGACTGACTCATAGTCATAGGTTGCTTTTTGGATGTGTTTTCAGTTGGCCTTCAGTTGTTGAACCAGGTGTCTGCTATTAGTTCTCTCAGCTTCCCTCTTCTCCCCCCAGTTTGAGACAGTTTTGTGGTCATTTATCTGTCTTAGAGAGAGAGCTATCAGTACTGTTATACATTGTCTTCTTGTGCAAGGCCTGGTGTGCAAGGCCAGGCTGAAGGAGGAAGCTGGGGGAAGAAGTATGTGTGACACTGTCACAAAGTGACAGATCAAAGTGCAGAAGAAAATGTTTAAAAAGCAATGCTAAGGCTGAACCTGAAAGTTAATCAGCAACAAAACACAGAGTTATTATCAGCTAAGACCAAATCTTCTGTCCAGAAGTGGAGATGTTCCAAATGCATGTTTTGTGTCTATTCACACTGGAGAGAAATTTAGTTAACAAGTGAGGTTTCAACAAGAAAAAGTCAGTGTGACTTAATTTGACATAGTCATGGGGTCTTTGAGTCTTGATGCCTTATACTGGACCTCAGAGGATTCCCAAGCTACTAGCTATTCTCTTGCAGTCAGTTTTTCTTCCTTATCAGCCACTTCTGAATCAGTTCTCACAGCTTATCAATATGTTAGTACTACAGATTTTTTAAACCATACCTTTAAAAATGATAACTTTGTGTTGTTCAGATTTTCATACATTATTGCATCATTTGTTTATCTGATATTACCGCGCATTAGTGGCCTTAATCACATTATGGTTCAGGTATTATTTAAAAGATCTGAGTTTGTCCTTTAAACAGGAAGCTGAAATAGACAGGTGCACCCAGCTTGTGAATCACAGAATCATAGAGTCGTTTGAGTTGGAACAGGCCCTTAAAGGTCATCTAGTCCAACTGCCCTGCAGTGAACAGGGACACTTACAGCTCAATCAGGTTGCTCAGAGCCTGGTTCAGCCTGACCTTGAACGCCCACCTTTTCCTTCAAGGACTGTGAAATGGATTCGTGCACAGTTCACTATTTATTGCTATGCATCTTTTTCTCTGATAGCATAGCTTTTCTAAAATCATGTAGAAATGGCTGCACATGGAAAGCTTTGCCTTTAAGAAATATTTTTGTTTTAAAAATATTCTCTGAAAAGAAGCTTCTGGCCTAATATTCAATGCTTGGTTATAAACTGAAAATTGTAGACTTGTGCCCATGGGAAATGTATTTAATGTATGTAGTGGACATGTCCACATTTTAATTTGAATGAGAATGATTTCTTCATAATTTGAAATCTAGCCTGCAAATGCAGAAGGAACTAAAATAATATATTAACAGATAGAAATATCAGAGTTTTCGCCGAAGCAACAATATTCTGGTAATATTATACGTCATCTCACAAAAGTTGGCCAAGGCATAGTTCAAAAACACCGATCAAAAATACATCCACTGAAAATGTAAGCATGTAAGAACATATCAAGAAATCCTGTGTTGGGTTTACATGGCAAGGTTTTGGTATTAGTGGGGCTGCAAGGGCAGCCTCTGTGAGCTTCTAGTCTTGATGACACGAACTTTGGACTTCAGAAAGGAGAATAAAAATAAGCTTGCTTAAATAATCTTATTTATATTGAATTGCTTTGTTTTGTGCTTAAATATCCCCACCAATCATTTAATTCTTTAAGATTTTGTTGTATTTTTCATTATATATGTATATTTCAGGGGCAAAAAGAGTCTGTAGTATATCATTTAAGCACACACTTAGCCTTAAAAACCAGAATGGTCTTATTGAACTCCGACTGGAAGACTATTTAAAAAGTACTACTTAGGACATAGTGAGGATCATATGCTGGGATTTTTTTACTTAGACCAGTACTATTTCAG
>PPHD01007102.1:0-10034 GCA_002909625.1 Bambusicola thoracicus
ATCTAGTTTCAACCCCCTGCTATGTGCAGGGTCGTCAACCACCAGACCAGGCTGCCCAGAGCCACATCCAGCCTGGCCTTGAATGCCTGCAGGGATGGGGCATCCACAGCCTCCTTGGGCAATCTGTTCCAGTGCGTCACCACCCTCTGGGTGAAAAAATTCCTCCTCATATCCAACCTAAACCTCCCCTGTCTCAGTTTAAAAGCATTTCCCCTTGTCCTGTCACTGCCTACCCTTGTAAACAGCCGTTCCTCTTCCTGTTCATACGCTCCCTTCAAGTACTGGGAGGCCACAGCGAGATCTCCCCAGAGCCCTCTCCCTTCCAAGCTAAACAAGCCCAGTTCCCTCAACCTCTCATCATAGGAGAAAACAACATTTTCAATAAAAAAATATGCAAAAGCTTTTTCCAAGTGAGATTTTCATAGTAGTTAGTGAACTCATTTTTTTCAGTACCTTTAGCAATAAGATGAAAGGTTATTTTTATATCAGGAGCCTTAGCATCCCTTCTAACCACATATAACTTCATATTTAGTATTCAATCTCATCATAACCTTAGCATTTGCATCCCCAAACTGCTCCAAAAAGAATAATAAATATTAAAACAGTGATGAGAAATTGAGGTAACATTAAATGTTTCAAATTATTATGAAATAGTAGCATACAGTTATTAAATATTATGACTGCTACTACTTGAGATCTGTCTCTAGAGAATTGCTACCACTTGAGCCATCATCACTTCACATAAGCAAGTAGTCTGCAAACTTTTATAATTTCAACACATTAGATTAGAAGGATCAAGGTGCACTTACCTCAACAAAAGTCAGATCTACATTAGGAGTCAATAGAGTTAGTGTAGTCCAACTATCCCCCCACAAGCCACACACAAACATTGGTAATAACAGAATAATTATAGCTGCACCACTCTCTTCTGTTGACTTAACTTCACATGCCTCACAGGCTTAAATCAGCGATGCAGATAGCTAAAAGAATGGCAAGAGCTGGCTGCTCACCAGTCCCCTGTCCTTCAATTCCCCACTCTTTATTAGTCCCATCTCATACTAGTGAGCTCATAAGCCTTGTTATAAATTGTTTGTTGTTTTTAGCTGTGTTTTATTTTTTTCCTAAGGAGCACATTGCAAAACGTTTGGAAGTGCCAGCAGTAACGTACTGCATGTTTATTTTGCATTGCCAGCTTCAGGTAATCTGCGAGCACTTTTAACTACAGTTGTTAAATTGCAGGATTACACCTCACCCACCAAAAGTCTCATTTAAGAATGCATTGCTAAATGCACAAACTCCCTCAGAAGTCAGAAAATTCCATCATTTAGGCTTTCTTTTGCAAATGTACCATCCTTCTTGCGTGCATGCGTTATTTTAGTTAACAGATCATATTCCTCCCTGAGACTTGCACCTCTGTGAAACAGAGGGGACAATACTGATTTAGCATGCCAGTCACGTGCCTCATTTACCCTACTCTTTTTTCATCTTTGCTTTGATGACAGAAATGCATGCTTTCATGGGCTTTTCAAGTATTCTTAACTATAAGATCTCAGAGTTTTAGACATTTTCTACATTTTTTTCTAAGCTGACCTGAGACAGTTACTCCATCTTGTAAATGGAAAATAACTGAGAAAAGTGATCATAAAAGTTTTGGAAACCCAATCTCTAATAGCTATGCCTGCCTCCAGCTTAATTTCATTTAGTCAAAGGACAGTCCACACCAGTGTGTGTAGCACTGGAAAGAACTCACATTTCCACAACTTACTGAGAAAACTGGGAACCAGTAAACAGCTATGAAAAAAAAAAAAAAGTAGGGCAGTATAGTTCAGACACTCAGTAGCAGAATTAGGGAAGGAGTTAGCTCTCCAGACTCACTTTCACCTGCTTTATCTAAAAGATTGTCCTTCCTCTTCTGTACTTTACCTTCTTCAACTGCCGCAGTGCGCAAGGCAGTATCGCAACTGGTAACAGCCTCCATTCCTTCATGACTTTATAGACCCTCCCAAGCAACCACTCCCGAGTCAGTTTATCTTTCGAAGCCTAACTGGAAATGTAAGGACTAAACAGCAGCCCTCTAGAGAGGGTAAAGACAAGAGGCAGGTGACAGAGCATGAAGAAAATGTCCTCATTCAACAGTTCTGAAAAGTTGATGCATTCTGCATAAAACCAACAGAGGGACTTTGGCAGACAGGAAGCCTTGCAGCCTGCTTCTAACTTCAGAACAAAGGAATACTTAATTGCCTCTGCCACTTCCATGCTTACGCCGCTAAAAAGCAATCTTGGCAATCAGCATCAAGATGATTAGTAATGACAACAATGAACCTCAGCAGCAGCTCCACAGTGGAATCTCTGAAACGCTAGCAAGGCCCTTATGAGCAACAACTGAGTCAGAGGAGCACATTAAAGGTTGCTTCTGCAGAACTCATATGGGACACAGACCTTTGACATTCCTAGGGTACAGAAACATCTCACTTCAGATTATAAATCTGTATATATAAATTGTGCCTGCATGCGTGGTAGAGTGATTGTTCATGTTGCTGGAAGGATTCTCTTCTGATGTCAGTGGTCTTGCACCAGCATGATAAAACATCTGTAGTGGTCAACCAGTGTGCGCTATAGGCTGAATTAAACGTAAGACTCAAAAAATCACAAAGGTAAAATCTTTCTTTCTTTGCTCAGAGGTGTCTCCACACAAGTACCCCAGTAGCATCCCACTTACTTTAATCCTGTGAACCAGAGGAGCAAAGAGAAACACAAAAAGCTCCACGGTGGCCATGGAGTTCTGGAAGAACTTCCTTCTGTTGTTCTCCTCCTCATCATTCGTGGTGCTGGGTCGGGGATGTCCCGGTGATCCCTGGTTTTCAGCCTGGTGGATGAAGGCACTACTGCTCCCTCCCCAGCTAGAACCTCTGTCTCCTCCAAATCGGTCATTGCTGCAGTCCTGAGGGGCCTCCAGCAGCATCCAGTGAAGAGTGTGAAGAAGCTTTGTTTCAGCTACTCCAAGTTTATCTTGATGACCTGGAAGGGAAAAACACATCACAGTATCTCCCAGGCTTTCCATTAACGGTACTGTTGAGAATTTCAGAACCACACAGGCAACTGGGCATCTGACTTCACAATGAGAGCTTGCAAATTGAAGTTCTACCATTAAACAACATTATGTTTTGTAACATTTGAAACCTCCTAATTTACAAGTCTCATTTATTTCACAACATTTGCAGTTTGGACACTGAAATGTCAGTAGCAGAGACACTGACTGCATGGTCCTAAAAGATGGGAGCTTGAAAGCCTTGTCTGTATGACTCCATTGAGTAAGACAAAACATAAGCAAGCCGTGTGAGGTTTTTGTTAAAACTAAGCTCTTGTGTCCCTGGAAAATGACTATCAAAATATCACTGAACTACTTTGACTCTTCAGCTCGTGATTTCTAAAGCTAGCAGACCACCGGCCTCACTGGGAAAGCCCTCCCAGGTTCCTCTGTTATAAATGAGAACAGATCATGAAACATAGCACACAGAATGAACTGGAATTCCTAGTTAGAATCTTAGACCTAGGATATGTTGTGTGGCAGGCTGAGAATCAATCTCATGTTTTGATTTATGTTTCACTAATGGAAAAATGAACTCACATGAGCACTAACCTAGCTTGTTTCGGTTGGAGAGCAACGTTGCAGTGCAGTGCAGCACATGTGGGAGCGCAGCCTGGACAAGTTCCCAGCGAGAAATGCTCTGGATGGCTTCAGAGAGAGCTGGAGAAAGTCCATGAAGCTTGTTCTCTACCAAAACTCTTTCAAAAGACTGCAATCGAGAGGAAAAAAAAAAAAAAAAAAAAAGAAAGCACTAAAGCTTCCCACACATACTTTCTATGACATACACCATTCTCTTCAAAACCTGTAAGTTTTCATTACAGAGTTTATTGTAAGTTAGAATATTTTTCATGTAAAATACTGACTGCAGCTAAAGCTCACTATATACGTGGACATACTCAGCTAGGAAATGAATGGGCCTATATAACAATATACATAAAACTCAATATAAAAAATGAAAAAGAATAAAAGCAAATATTATACATATATAAGTACCAACATCAAACCAGACTTACACTTGTGCTGGGCATTAGTCTAGCATGCCAGCGATCCTGCTGAGCGTAACAGGATCTAATGAAGCCTATGTTTGTGGAGCTGAGAGCTGGTTATGCTATTCTCTCACACTAAACAGAAAGAGCATGTGTGTGTGAAACATAAAGGGCAATCCATTAAAGGTATATGTGCCTTAGGAAATGTTTTCACACCCTGCCACAAAAAATAGCATACCAAAATTTTCAGTGAGCCATGATGTAGTGGTTTTATGAATGCTTAAAAGAGCTGATGGCTGCAGCAAGTTCATTATTTCCACCTCAAGCAATACAAAATAAGATGATCTGCCTCTGAAATCCCCCAGGAAGATCTTTATTGTTAGTTGCTCCAACTATTTCAGTAAGCTCTTCCTCTGAACAGATACAAAGATCTCATTATAGGTCACAAAAGCAGTTATACTCCTTCACTGAAGTTCCTAAAGCTAAGAAATACGTTACTGGTAATGCATGTCCTTGCCATAGACTAGCTTAGCCTCCTGGCTACCTATTTGTTCACAAGCTGTTCCACCAATTCCATCAGGCTCCTGGCAAACGAGTAACTGTTGGCATTCATGACCTAAAGGGTGCTTCAAATGCCCTCACTCCAAATTCATAAAGCTTATCCTTCAACACTAGTCACAACAATTTTTCCTGTAAAAGTGCAGCAGCAATAGGAATAGACTTAATTACAGAAAAGGAAAAGCTAAAAGGGCAGCAATAGTAAGCTATCTCTCCTAAGTGACCAGCTACTCCAATGCACAGCATAAGCACCAGTGGTAATGTGCACTCTTCTGCATAACACAGCAGCTGTGTACTTGTCCTCTCAGGTTGTGTCCACATCTGCTGGTAGGGACAGACACAAGCTCCTCAGCACAGAGGCAGAATGTGCCAGTGTGCGCAGTGCCACACCATCATGGGAATGCAAAGTGTTAGTTAAAATATGTGGATATATGGATGAACCTAATGATTAGTCAGAAATAACGGGCTATGGATTAGGCTGTCAGCAACATGCGCATAGCACTAGGGGTGGGTAACATGGCTACCGTGGAAAGACCCAAACCACTCTTACAGTCAGAGATCACTTTTAGTCAGAGATCTGTTGGATGTCATGCAGTCTATGAAGGAAAACACTCATTTATTCCTACCAGTCCAACACAAGCAGTAACACTACAGGAGCCTTGGCTCCTTTGGGGCCATTTGGCAGCACATCCAAGAGAATGCTGTAAAACCCACTGAGATGAGAGGATGGCAAATGCTGTGAAAGCCAGGGGGAGGTGGGGGGGGGAGCCAGGTGCTCATGTTTATGGTCTGGGTATGCCATCAAAAGTGGAACTATATCATTAAACCATATAAGAAACGCATCACAAATGCATTAGGACTATCCTAAATCGGGATTACCTAACAAACAGGGAAACAAAGTAGCAAAGTGCTCCCGGAAGTAAGATGAAGTGAGAGCCTAACATATGGTCAGGGACAACACAGAGTCTGAGAAGGCCACTGAAAAATCTATCTTTTTTTGTCCCAAGTAGTCAGGGTGCCACCTCTCATTCCTTACCCGTTGCTGCAGTCACATGCTCCCACCTCATTCTTGTGTCAGTTCTGGGGCTTGCTGAGTGGAGTCAAGCCTCTACACAGGCCAAAACGAAGTTCAGCAGAGAAGGAAGCAGTTTCTACCAGGCCAGCAAGCTGAATTAGCTCACTAGAGGGCCTGTTAAGCATCTAATCAGGCTTATCTAAAAAAATTATTTTCTTGCCTTTAGTAGAAAATACAACCCATATAAGCTCACACTTTAGCACAGTGACAAAGCTACTCAATTTATAGAGCAAGAGGAGGAAAAAAATAAATCAATGGATTCAGCAACACTGTTCTGAAATGGGATAGGAGACACACTGTCACACTCTGACTTTATACTCATTCCCATTTTCAAGTATTTCAATGTCATCATGGTGAAGGTCCTTCAACAGCTGCCTCCTGAAAGCTCTGCCCCACATTCTTAATACCTCAGAGAACCCAGGAAATTGCTGTTACTTTAAAATTAGACATATTCACTTCAACCCTTTTGTTTTCTGAGCCACATGAAGCCACACAATTCTTCTGTTCTTTCCTAGGCTGAAATTCTCCATGGGGAAGAAATGGCACCGCTTGATATTCATCAGCATTTCTAGAGTGGATGTGAGCACAGAGTTTCTGGGTGGCACATTTCAGCAGTGGCAACGCAGGGTCACCTCCACTCATGCAGATTGTTTATGAGTGCAGCATGCAGGCTCTTGTTTAACACTAGCAAAAATGCACAGCTAATGGTGGAGACTGTTAAAAAATATGTTTTGTAGCTGAGAATTTTCTCTATTAAATAAGTGTTATTATGCTCTTCGTATCTGTTGTTGTTTCCATGGAAATAAATAGGACACATTACATTTGGATCAACCTATGTACTGTCAGCATGGGACCTCACTGGCATCACTCTCACTCCTGATTATGGCAGCAATGAGCAGCTCAACAGCAGCAATACATAGTTCTCTGGCTAAACGGTCTCATGGGATTTGCATCTAATTCTTCATAAAGGTCCAGCTCACAGTAAACACTCAATGTGCAAGGCTCCAGGTTAGCCTTGGCTCCTGTAGTACTTTCTCTTTGCTTTGGAATGACTTTTTTTTCCTAGTTCCCAGGACCTGCTACAGACAATACAGGTTTTGAGACCTAATTTCTACCCCACGTGAACTACACAACTGTTTCTAAAGCTGAAAGGCGTTACTTCAACAAGGTTTAATGAGAGTGTCTGAAGCAAGTTCTCTGTAAGTGCATCAGATAAAGGGTATGGTAATGTTACGGACATCTAGAGTTGCAGTCTCAGGACTGCTAGTAAGCTAAGAAAAAGTTATCCGTATGGTTGCAGCACCTAGTCCCTGGCTGCAACAGCCCATGTGTCAAAGGAGGATAAAGAACACAAGCCAAAGTGACAGTGAACAAAGTGCTATGCCTTGGCTAAAAAAATAAAAAATAAAAAAAATAAAAATAAAAAAAGATCATCATCATCCCTTTTTGGAATGATCTGTGTGTGGCCCTCAGGGCCACTTACATATACATATTTCCCTTTAGCCTGGTGATGCCATCTGTTTTCACAGGGAATAGGGGTCAGTTTTGTCTGACTGCCTTCCCATTGCTGCTGTTCTCCTTTTACTCTCTTCTCCAACCAAGAAACAAAAGGGGCTGTCAAATACCTTGTGACCAGGATCAGTCTGCGTGTCACTTTCCTGCTGGACAGGGAACGGGTAGCTGCCTGAAGGCATACAGAACAGAGCAGCTTCTGGCTGGTCTTTGCCATAGTTTCCTATACATCTTGCTCAAGTCACATGAGCTAACCACTGCTCTAAGGCCAGAGGAGCTGTACCTGCAGCAGACTGCATAAGGCACCTCCCAGTTCCATTCTCTAAGGAGTGCTAGATGAGCTGCAGACCTCCTCCAGAGAAGTAGCCATAGAGGATCTGACTCAAGGAGAGGAAGGGGGAAAAAAAACAAAACAAACAACAACAAACAAACAACAAAAACCCCACAGCAGTAAGCTAGGACAGGAGGGTTAGGGTTATTGGACTTTTGCTCTTTTTTCCCCCCTCCTCCACTACCCTTATTCCAGACAGCTTGAGATCTGACCTCCAGGAATACACATTATGCATGAAATAATCCTGCTGCCTCTACAGCACTAGAACTTCTCTGCTTCACTTAGAGCTGTCTTGCACAGAATTTTTCCTGCTGAATTGTTCATCCAAAGCTTGGGTTGCATCACAGTAGAAAGCAGAGAACTAGTACGAGTGTCACTTCAGACTGACTAGAGATAACTTGAAATGCAGGCAAACAATATTATTAGCCTAGGGAAGGTCCTCCAAGTAAACAAGTGTTCTATAAAAACTTAAAACGTGAATCTAGGAGCTAGCTCAGAGAACAAGAGAGTCAGGTTCTGTGGTTTATGAATGCAAGGCTATTGTAAAATCAGCAGAAGAGACAATTAAAGATAGTACAAACATTGACAACGAAGCACAGGTGCCAACTACTTCATTCACAGAAAATTCCTGTGTCCAAAGACTCAGTCTTCCACAACCATCACTACTGTTTTTGTGTAAATGTTGTTCCACATCTATCCTTTAATCATTTGTGATAGCAGAAACGTATCACTACATTTGCAAGAACGCATGGGAAAAAAATATTTTAGAAGAAACCTGGCATTTGCAAGGTCCTGCAGAACACATCTGGGTTCTCCCATCGTGTCCCGGTTTCAGGCAGCACTGAGTTAATTTTCTTTCTATTAGCTGGTATGGTGCTATGTTTTGGATTTAGGATGAGAATAATGCGGATAATACACTGATGTAATCCAAAGAGAAAAAATTCAAAATATATCCCCTAAGCCTCTTACCCTCACCCCCCAAAAACACAAAAGTTCTGTATACCATTCACATACACTCCCTTGGAGGTCATTTACAGCTTTGGGTCAAGCAGCTGAGACATGACTTTGAATCAGGGCAGAGGAACTTCAGAAGTGGGAGAAGGAAGGAGATTTAATCCATACGGAGGTACAAGGGCATTTAGACAGCGTAAAACAATGTGGGGGAGCTCATGGGGCAGAAAAAGATTGTTTATCTTCACATTTAAGACTAGTGCTTATAAACTCATTGAAGTCAGTGAGATCGTTTAGATAAGAAAAAACGTTTTTCACAAGTATTAAAAATTCTGAACTGTATAGCAAAGCTCAAAAACCCGATACAAACAGCTCTTTCAGACCAGATCCCGTAATGACTGAATCTCGACCTCCAGCACCTGCTTCCTCAATGCATGATACGCAGCAAAATCTAGTGCAGAAAGTTCAGAGCCAAGAATAATAACAGAATGCATATGACAACACAGTGCTGCAGTGTCAGGCAGTTAACAGCCTATAGACATGCCTAGAACAATTCTGGCAAAAGAATTTAAAGAGGACAGATCATACATCAGGTGCACCACATTCCTAGACATGCTAGTCAATACAGCAGCGTTAGATAATCAGCCTGATGTTTCAGCAGATAAGCCAACTATCTGTCAAGCTCCAGATACCTTCTATCTCACTCATGCATTCAACAGTCTGCTATCCTGCTGGATTACATGAAAGGTGTTGATGTAGGCAGGCATTCCCATACATTGCCACAGATAGGAAACCAAAAAGCAAATAAAAGTGGCAGATGCAACAGCTCAGGCTGTATCATTTCTGCAAAACTAAGCCCTACCTTTGGAAGCCTTCTAGCCTTATTTTACGATTATGTTAAGAAGGAGAAGAATCAAATTCTCCTTTACATAATCAGCTGAAGCAGACCAGGCCTTCATCAAAACTAGCTAAAGTTGCAGACATAAACATAGAATTTTGATGCAAGAGCTATGCATATTTTTAAAAGGCCTCAGAATACTGATACAGTCTGTGCATTCACTGTAAACATATTTCTTTATTCTCCATGTCTCCTGAGACACTAAACTCCCCTAACCCTTGTGGCTTGTACAAAAATCATGGCACCGTGACCCTCGGGCCCCATTATGCAATTGGTTTTAAACAAAAATGTTGAATTCATCCATGCCCAAGCTGTGACTCTTTAGCACCAAAGTTTTTTGCCAGGACTACAGCATGTGAATACATAACTCTGCTGGCACAGTATCCAGGCTGGGTACTCCAAGGCAAGTGCAGAAGGAAGGCCTGCAGCAAGGTCCCTGACCTGCAGGGAATGCATGGTTTGAGTATCCTGGTACTAGCTGTACCCCCAGACACTTCAGGACCACCCCAAAAGCCCAAAGACCACCTCTTTTCTGAGCATTTTTTAGGAGGTCATTTTTGTTCAAGTGAAACATGTAACTTATGTTCTCTTGCTGGTTTTTTTTGGGGTTTTTTTTTTTTTTTTTTTTTTTTTTT
>PPHD01007102.1:12938-23538 GCA_002909625.1 Bambusicola thoracicus
CGCACACCCCCCCCCCCCCCCACCCCCTCCTTGCACCTCCTCCAGCCTCGGTGGTGCAAAATGGCTGCAGGAGGCTGGGAGGAAATTAGGGGAGCGAAGATGTCCGCGTCCCTCCGCTTCCTCCCTGCCTTCAGCACCTCCCTCTGTGGACAGCTCCGGCTCCGCGAGCCGCGCCGGCAGGCGGTGACAGGGGCGGGCGGGGGGGGGGGCGCCCGGCGGGCCCGCCCCGCCCAACGTCCCGCAGCGAGGCCGGGCGCGAAGCCCCCTCCCGCAGCCCCCATCACCTCGCCCAGTCTTGGACGGGCAAGTTGGGGGACCCGACGTGCAGGTGGAAATGCCCAGGGCAGCCGGTCGGGTTAGCAGAGCGTCTCTCCCGCTTCCTCCTACCCCGACGGAACGAAGGCTTGGCGCTGCTGAGCTCCTGCATCGCTGAAGGCCAAGTTGCCCTCTGCCTACCTAGGCAGGAGACCTCCAAGCACAGAGGGAGGCTGCTGGAAGGACAGGTACCTGTGCATCTCCAGAATGATGAGAGCAGCAAGGCTGCTCAGAAATAAATGAATAACATGAAATCATATTGCTTGTGTAAGAAATGATGACAAGTTTAAGGAGAGGTGTTCTGACAAGCCAAAGCTGTATTTCTGATGGTCTTACAATTTTTGGTCATTTCAATCTTTGGCCATTGCTTTGGCAGCAAGAAGGGCCAAACCTGGCCAGGATGGCCAGCTGGGCAGATGCAGATCTGTGTTAATTTGCATCTGAAGTTAAGACAAATAAATGTATAAGGTATCAGTTACTACAACTTACACAAGAACATAAAAAGGTGTTCTTCAAGTACACTGCAGCACAGTAATCTTTAACTGCTTCCTACTACAAGGGATACATAAGAGAACCAAGTGTCTATATTGGTGATAAAAACAGAAGGAATGTAAAAGGAAGGCTAATCCAATAAATACTTCCCAGACGTAAGCTGGTGCAGCTAGCTGAAACAGCCACTGTGCTCCAGCTCAATGGAAACAACCATGGTGCCACCTGCAGTGCTAGCCAAACCTGCATTTTGAGTGCAGACCACTGCTCTCCAACAACAGACTGCCACAAGACACCTCAACACCTCCACCTGGACTGAGATCTGCAGTGACAGGACTTTCTGCGCAGTGACAGAAAACAGAGAATGAAGATGATACCAAGAGATATAAAAACGTGGAGTTACAAAAGCGCAGATTCTCCAATTTCACCGCAGATTCTGTCCCTCTGCTCTGCTCTTGGGAGACCTCATCTGGAGTACTGCGTCCAGCTCTGCAGCCCCCAAAACAAGAAGGACACAGAACTGTTGGAGCAGGTCCAGACAACGGCCACAAAGACGATCAGAGGGCTGGAGTACCCCTCATATGAGGGCAGGCTGAGGGAGCTGGGGCTCTTCAGCCTGGAGAACAGAAGGCTCCAAGGAGATCTTATAGCAACCTTCCAGTAATGGAAGGGGGCCCACAGGAAAGCTGGGGAGGGACTTTTCATAAGGCAGGTAGTGACAGGATGAGGGAAAATGGTTTTAAACTGGAAGAGGGTAGATTTAGACCAGATATCAGGAAGAAATTCTTTACTGTGAGAGTGATGAGACACTGGAACAGGTTGCCCAGTGAGGCTATGGATGTCCCCTCCCTGGAAGCATCCAAGGCCGGGCTGGATGGGGCTGTGAGCAGCCTGGTTTAGAGGGAGGTGTCCTTGCCTATAGCAGGGGGTTGGAACTAAGGGTCTTAAAGGTCCCTTCCAACCCAAATTATTCCACAATTCTATGCTTCTATATTACTTTGAGTGGCTAGAAGCTAATGTTAACCTCACCTTGTTTTGAAGGCAACACCCCCCAACTCACATCCAGCTTTTTGCCCATCAGGATCCCCAGGTACTTATCTGCAGGACTGCTCTCAACTTCTTCTCCTAGTCTGTATGTACACCTGGGATTGCTTTGACCAAAGTGCAACATCTTGCACTTAGCCCTGTTAAATTTCATCAGGTTCTCATGGGCTCATTTTTCAAGCATGCCCAGGCCTCCCTGGATGGCATCCCTTCCTTCTAAAGTGTCAGCTGCACCACTCAGCTTAGTGCCATCAGCAAACTTGCTAAGGGTTGCTATCAATCACATCATTCCTGTTATTGATGAAGATGTTAAAAACTAAAATCACTCCAAAGACTGATCCCCAGGGGACACCAATCATCACAGGCCTCCACCTGGACACAGAACCACTGACAACACTTTGACTACAACCATCCAATCAATTACTTATCCACTGAATAGTCCAGCCTTCAAACCTGTATCTCTCCAACTTGGAGATAAGGATGTGGTACAGGAGCATGTCAAATGCACCACATGAGTCCAGATAGATAACATCAGTTGCCCTTCCTTTGTTTACCAAAGCTGTCACTATATCATAGAAGGCCACCAGATTGGTTGGGCACGATCTGCCCTTGGTGCAGCTATGGTGACCATCTCAGATCACCTCCTCATTTAGCATGTGCTTTAACATCTCTCCCAGGAGGATCTACTCCATGATCTCCCCAGACACAGATGTGAGGCTCATCAGCCTGCAGTACCTCAGGTCTTCCTTTCTCCTTTTTTTAAAAATGGGAGTGATGTTTCCCTTCTACCAATCACTGGAGACTTCACCTGACAGACACAGATTTTCAAATATGATGGAGAGCAGGCTGGCAACTCATCAGCCAGTTCCTTCAGAATCCCATACAGTTTCTACAGATCCCATAGATCTGTACACATTTAGCCTCATAAGGTAGTCTCAGACTTGCTCTTATCTTAAAGTGGGATGTATTTTGCTCTCTCAACTCCCACCTAGAGGTTCCGGGACACAAGAGGCATGGGAAGTCCAACTAGCAGTGAAGACCAAGGCAAATAACTCGTTAAGTACCTCAGCCTTCTCCATGCCTGAGGAAGCCAGGTCTTCCTTCTTGTTTTTCAAAGGGGGTACACTCTCCTTTGCCTGCCTTTTCTGCCCAGTGTATCTAAAGAACCCCTTCCTGTTATTTTTCATATCCTCAGGGACACGTCCCATGAGGGACACACAAACCTGAGGTGCTGTTATCTATGCAAGAACCAGCTCGCTGCTAGGGAATTACGCATACAAGAGCAGATAAAAAGTTACAGCCCAGAAGATTTTACTTATCTCTGTACAGAACTTTAGTTTGCAGCAGAGGCTCTCGGCTTCACAGGCAGCATTTGATTGTACCCAAGTACTGGGACTACAGTGGTACCCTCCAAGCCAGTCCTCTGCTTTCCTTAATTCCTATTTAATATTGTACATGTGGCTTTTGTTGAAACAAACAAGATGCAGACAACAAAAACGACAAAAATCAAGAGAGAAGGTCAACATACCATGCTAAGTTTGATAAACAAAGTCCTCAGAAAGGCCTCTGTGTTAACTCATTACCAAATAGCACTTCTTGCTAGCATTGCTCTGGATTAGGAATGCAAGAAGTGAGGTGACAGGGAAGCTGCTAGGATGCCTGCCTGCCCTCCATGGCACAGCTGCAGCAGTCAGAATCAGTTTGCCTAATTTCTTGAAGCATAAGAAATGCAGGTAGTTGGTTTAGGGATTGAGCAAAACCAGCACACATTAGCTGCATCTCAGAGATCATAACACACTGTACTGATGAGCACAGAGCATCTTTGCAAAATACAATTAACACCTGCAGAAGTCTTTCCAACTCTGTCAGTGCACTACACCCTCCATCTTTGCCAGCTCCCTTTGGTTTCACAGTTAATCCAGCTTCAGGACATCCAGAAGGTGTTCCTGCATCTGGCCCTGCATTTTTCCAAAAGCCTATCAGATGGAGCCTCCAAAACCCTTAGTGAGACAGACAGCTCCTTCCTGGAGCTCAGGCTCATGCTTTTTTTGCTAGTCCAATATCCCTCCAACATCACTTAGTTCAACGCTAAGCAATCACATTGTTCCATTGCATCAGGCCTCCCAGAACAAGCAACAGTCTCCTGGAAGCCTGAGTAGACAGACTTATGGCAACTGACCCTGCAGAGATGCTTTCACTATCTCCCCACCCTTCCTGGGAAATAACATCACATCAGTGAAGAACAGCTGCCTGAAAGAAAACTGGGCTGACAGGAAAAAGCTGGAGTCAGGCAGAAGCAAGAATAAGCAGAACAAAAAGTGAAAGACCTTAATTCAATCTTCCTAAAATCTAATATTTTTGCTCAGGGAAAACCATTTCTATCACAGCTGCCTCAAGCTTGTGTACTGCTTCTCAGATCAGTGCCAACTAATATAAATGCACAAGACAGGAGAAGAAAGACACAGAAGAGATCAGAATCACGATCTCAAACGGAGAAGAAGGTGTTAAAGGATGCCATAAAAAGCTGCCTCCTCCTACCACTCCTGAGCCTGGGGTCTCCTTCTACCTAGTCTCTGGAGCCTTAGGAGCCTCCATCCCAGGCCAATGGGCAGGGCTGTAGCCTTCTCATTTGAAGACCCAACCCAGCAGCAAAGCTCTGCCTGCATCCCAGAGATGCACATATACTCACAAGACACCAGCACAGCCAGCCATAGAGACTGTTGTAGACAAGACGCTTCTTTCACACACACGCCAATATCCTCATCCAGACCTGAGGCCTCCTACTCACACCCCAGCTGCTAGCCCTGTGCTCGTTCTCAGCCCTCTCACCTGCAGTTAGCTAGCACTTGATTGCACCACCCACATGTGAATGCACACACAGTGAGATTACACAGAAAGGTAGTTAAGGGCTCCTGATTTGTTTTTGAAAATAAATGGAAAAAAGAACACAAACAAACAAGAAATGAATACAAAAGAAGCCCAAACAAGAGCTCAAACAGACCAACCCATCACCTTTTTCCTGAGGAAAACAGTGGGACTCTCCTGTTCCATTCCAGAGGGGCAGACCCCCGTGCACCAGCAAACATGGCAGCAGGATTCCTGGGCTCCCAGCATTCCATAACCATAGCTAACAAAGGTTTCATCGACAGCTCCTCCTCAGCACAGTGCTCCAGCATAACACTTGTTAGTAAATCACCACACACCACCCACAGTGCGCCGCCAATGAGGCACGAAGAGTGTCACAAATACCATCTCTTCACTCCCTGAGATAGAACGAAGCGAGTTCCTATCACCAGTCCTCAACTGCTGCTCCAGTTGCAAGTGCTTAAATCCTTTTGTTCTCAGTCCTTTCCCTCCCTGCAGCTGACACGTGAGCTCTGCTCCTCGCAGCTCTAATGGAGCCCCGCTTCCCCCACGGCCCCGCAGGAACGAAGTACCTCCAGCAAACCATCCAACTGCGGGATGTTTCCCCGATCCCCTTCAAATTCCCCCGCCCGCAGCTCCCGTTACCTTTGGTCCACTCGAAGCACCAGGTTGCGGGGGGCGGCCGCGTACACCCCTCAATCGCGGCCAGCCGAGCCCCTCAAGGCGGAGGCAGCGCTGCGCGCCACGCCTTCCCGCCGAAACTTCTCCCCTCAAGCGCTAACGGTCGCCGCGTGGCCTCGCGCTCTTTGCAGCCCGCCGGAGGCGCGAGGCGCTGCTTTGCCGCTGAGAGGCGCTGTGGGGAGAGGGCGGGAACGGCGTCCCGTCGGAGCAGCGGCTCGAGGAGGACCGGGCGCTCCGTCAGGAGGGCTTAGCTGCTGCACACACGCCGGGACCCAGTAGCTGAGAGAATTTATTCACGCAACGCTGGAAAATCTTGCTCTGCTATGAGTAAAAGCTGACATTTTGTCAATAATGGGACTCAGCGTGCTCTGACAGAACCCACTGCCAGCGATGGCAGCAGGTATGTGGTACGCGCCGTGAGGTGTAACGATACTCAATGGCTGAGCGCTCCCAGAGCTGCATCACGAACGGGGCAAACCCACACGAGCCATTAGATGACAAGCGATTTTATTTTGCAAAACAATCACTATACAGCAACAAATACAATTGCAAATCGGATTGAAAAACATGAACTACCTACCACCAGCCATTCAAGAAATGCCTCTTTTTATGGTAACAGGCTCTAGAATTATCAGAAAAAACACAGGTTTGTAACAGCAGACTGCATTCCTTGAAATCCCAGCATACAGCACGTTCATTTGTTGGCTTTTTCTCTTTGCTAAAGTTGAAGTGGCTTTTATATGCTTGATTTTTGCAAGTGTGAAACTAATTTACTTTCCTGCAGTGGGAATTGCTGGAGTTGCAGCGGGAGTTGCTTTAGCGGTCTGACGAGCAATGAACTCTACACACCTAGGCTAGACTTCCTGCTTCGGTTCTCAGAGCGAACGTGATCAGCTCTTCAAGGCGTTTGCCTTTGAAGGGATATGAGTGCTTGGGTTCAGAACGGTATTTGGTCCAGCATGGCAAAAACTGCTGCTCACGTGTGGTAGCCCACACAGGCTGCCTTCAGACTCCCCTTGGGTCATGTAGATAGGCAAGCATCTATTTGTAAGCAGTCACGATGAGGTTACTACTGTACCTTAGCACAGCACTGAATGGATTATACCATTTACTGCTGTACAGTGAACGTATACATGGCCCTAACGGGCATAAAATTATCCTCATCGCTATTAGTTTTCCCCTTATTGGTGCTGGACAGAGGTTTGCTCACCTTGGATTTCTTTCTGCTTGTGGTTACACAGAAACAGGAGTCTGCGGATGGGGCAGAAGCCCCTTTACTTTTGTCTCTACAGCTTTACAGATTATTAACTTGGAACTCTCCCCTAGCCATCCCAACAGGTTTTGCCGTTTCATTTCTCTGGATTATCTCTGCTTTGTTACAAAGTCGGGTCTCAGACACCCAGTGTACCTGCTGGCTGAACAAGCCTGTGGAAAAGAAACAATGGATGCAGTTTCCAGGAAGCTGGCTCTGTCTTGTTTAAGTGGGCATTACATATTTACAAAACAGTTTCTTCCTTTAAAAACCAACCCTCTTCTTGATAAATTAAGATTAATATGAAGTTTTTCAGTGAACATCTAGAGTCATGTAACAACTTTTTTTTTTTTTTTAAACAGCACAAACTCTTAATCTCTTTTACCTTCATCTAAGTCCACAGCGTCCTAGGATTCTTTCTATGGAGGGATGATTACAATTACAAAGGTCTTTGCCTGAATCAAGACAAGAAAGCTCATTTTAATGCATGAAATAAATGTCCTGGTGCGTTACACCACTCTAACTTTGTACTCGTAGGTGGATTAACTAAACATCATTACCTAGAGTATGTCAATTTTAAAAGCAGAATTAAAAAAAACACCTCAATAACACTGTTCTCACTAGCTGGTGTTCAGCTTCAGAGAAGCTGAGGTTCGGTAGTACCACAGACTCTCCCACATTTGCAAAAGGCATAAAAGAAACCACACGGCAAGGCTCATATCGACTGTGTGATCAGAGCAATGTGATGTAAATACTGTTTTAGTAGTTCTTGTGTTTTGTTTTTTTTCTTTCCGTCTTTTGCTTTCCTGGAAAAAAATGGGAAGAGGCTTTTAATGCATCTCTCTTGACATTGTTTCCATGTGAATTCATATGATTACACAAGAGTATAACAAATACAAGGCAGAAATCAGAACCCATTTAGCATGGTTCCAAGCTCACTGTCCTTTGTATAAAACAACTGACTTACCAACAGTATTAGGAATTTTACAGTGTGATAAAGCTTTTTGCAGTGCTGAAATGTTGTGTGTTGGGCTAACATTTGCAGTAAAATTTATTGTCGTCTTAATTTCGGTTTGTCTTTATATTATGTGACAGCTTAGCCAAAGTCCTCGTTTGGTCCACTGAAGATTTACTGCCAAGTAACCGTGCATTTGCAACCTGAATCATGTGGAACCCTGTGCTATTAATTATTAGAATGCTTCTTCACAGACATAAGAATGTTCTCTAGAGTCTTTTTGGTTCAAAACCCAACACACACACACACGCACACGTACAAATTAAGGAGCAAAAAGAACAGATAAAAAGCTTCCAGCACACAATGTTAACCTAACACATGTATCAAGTATAGCTCAACTGACAGTGCAAAGTTTAGTTAAGAGATTTCAAAAGGAAAAGATCAAACAATCTGCAAGAATGTAAACTGGTCATTTCATAATGTCTACTGTACATATAGTATCAGCAGATTATTATCTGCCGATGAGTAATACTCCCATATTACCTTCAGTGTTCTCTTAGTGTCCATAAGACAGTGTTGGAGCTCTCGCAGGTAACTCCGTTCGATTGGATGTTTATATATCTCTGCCCTTTTTATGCACACTTTTTCTTATACTTTTTATTAGTCAATATAATCCCACTTTGCTCAGATTTGAAGATGCCCTATTTACTGATTAATCACTACAGCAACCCAGTCTAGGGAGCTCAATTTATTTACTCACGTACTATAATTTACAGGCATCTCGTTACGTTTATCACTGTTATCTGAGTGCCTGAGTGTATACATAAGATATCACTGAAGGAGTGGAAACGACACCTTAATACTTTTTTCTGTTTCAACTTTAGCAAAAGAAAAGAGAAATAAATAAATCTAACATTTGCTGTTACTACAGGAGTTTAAAAAAAAATAAGCCAAACCCAAACTATTTTGGATTTAATAAAAATCCAGAATCCAAACCCAGCCATCTTTGGAGACCGTTTTACAAACTTCTGGACCCCACAAAAATCATATCTTTGTGAAGAAAGGAAGGGAGGAGGGAAGGAATCCTTTTTCTAGCATCACAGAGGAGACTTGCATCTGGCACTAAAACAGGGTCACGGCTTTTAGTTGTTACAGAAAGCAACTTCATGCTAAAAGTTTTCATCTTTTTTTTTTATGTATTTTTATGAATAGGGGAAAAAAAAACCCTGCTAACATCTACTTTTACATACCTAAAATTGCAACACCAAAGGGTGCAAGAGACACAGATACTGTGAATAAAGTAGAATATTCAAGTATATGAAGAGGGCGTCTCACAAATGGCCACAGAGAAATATATATCTATAATACTGTATCAAACAGATGGAAAGGATGTGAAACTGATGGTGACTACACAAATCTAGCCGCTTAACCAACTTCCTAATCAGACACAAGTCCGTTGGGGTGGAAGTGCTTGCTTTTGGCAGCTTAAGCCACTTCCCCCAGCATGATTCAATGTTTTCAACTAACGGTTTTAGTTATTAGTTAAATAATTTATTGGCTTTATCAGCTATACACCGACATAATTATCCAGGTCCAAAAAAATGTTAATAACTTAATTCAACTTTTGTTCTACTCATTTATACAAAATATCACTTTTTTTTTTAATTAATTAAACTTGAATTTCTCTATATGCCCTTCCTTCTGGTAAGCAGACTCTTAATCTAACCTGTAATAACTTACAATGGGCAGCTTTTCATTTTTTTTCCCCCATCTACCAACAGAACGGTGAAATGAGCAACTTGGGATATTAACAAGGCTCTTCAGAAAGAGATGGATGCCCTTCAGGCACATGAAAGGTAAAAATGCATTTTATTGTAGTACGGTACTCCATGCAAGACAGAGCAGAGCAACAATAATTGTCCAATGTAACATACTGCAGTTGTATACCCATATAAAGCCAGTGTCTTCCTGTTGTAAATGGAGATCAGGCCAATTTCTGCATCTAGTAATATTTATCTGTTTGTTTGTTTGTTTAACTGTATGGTAACTACAAGTCTTAGGATGTGACTTAGTTTTAGACATGGTAAAAATGAATGTAACACCTGCTCTGAGCCCATTCCTGCCAAGAGCTCATGCCTAAATATTATTACTTCATACAACGCAAAATGAGCGAATTCATAAGCCCTGCTTAGCGAGGGCTGCCGTGACATCTTCAGCGAGGGTAGCAAGCTGCGGTGATTCAAGCAGGTTGATGCTTCCAGAGGATGAGACATTGCTGAGTCTGCGTGGTGAAGCAACGCTGGACCTGCCTGGTGACTGCGTGATGATCTCAGCCCCGTGATCAACACGGGCTTTAGCGTGCTCTCTGAAGTTTAGTTTCTGGCTGTCAATCTGTTTCAGGAAAGCAGAGTTTAACACATGATACATTTAACAAATTTTCTCATTATACAGCTTTGCGTCTCCTTTTTTAACAACACTTACAAGGACTGAAGCTTCTTTAGTTCCTAGAAGTATTGAAACTGACGATTTTCTCTTTTGTTTATGCGTGTTAGATCCTCTCAATATATTACCTTTCTCTGATGGATGCCTGAACTAGCAGGAGCACTGTTCCTAGCTATAAGAAATCAGTAGGCATTTTATGTGATTCGTTTCTGAAATCTGTATTTTCAAATGCTTGTGGGAATGCCGTACTTTCAAGATGTTCTCCTCCTGTTTCATAGAGCAGTCCTCCAAGATAGCCACACTACAAGCTTATTGTATCATACCTATGCCATACAATGGTTCCAAATAAGGTTATTTTTAGCTGGAAAGCCAGGGCACAAAGTACAGGAAGTTTCTCTACAAGGTTCACATTAATCTTAGATGGGGATCTGAGCCTGATCATTCCAAATTCCACAGGCAACAAGCGGCACACGAACAGGTTTGATTCAGAACAAAATGATGTTTCCTACTCAACTTACAGCCCTTCACAGCTCTAGAAATGTCACAGAAGAATTTGG
>PPHD01007103.1:0-16585 GCA_002909625.1 Bambusicola thoracicus
TTTTCTTTTCTTTTCTTTTCTTTTTTTTCTTTTCATCTTATCTTTTTTCTTTTCTTTGTCCTGGGAATATATGTATCTTGTTAAAAAGAAAACATACAAGAGTTTAGTGTATGAATAACAGCTTCACTTTCTCTAACACTGTCCTGAAATGATTTATTTACTAGTTGTTACCCTGGAAAAGCTTCCCTGAAGGCCATGTTCCTGAAAGCACTTTTTACTCACTTGCCATCCTTTCCTCCTCATTATGATAGTAAAAGCAAACAAGCTTTTATATAAAATAAATCCTTTGTGAGAAAATTCAATCACAGCAAATAGCTCCATCGTTATTATCTCATTATCTCTCATGATCAGCTCTGTATACAAAATTAAGGCTTTCTTTTGCAAACTATTTTATACACACAGAGATTCCATGGGAATCAGTCTCTGGAAGTATATTTTATTTATTTATTCCTTCTGATTCTGCTGTGTTCACACCTTTTAATCACTGTTATGAATCACCCTAGTCCCACTGTTCATATCACATTTGAGATACTACAGACACTTCAAGCCAGGCAGCAGCAGAATACATTATGTTTATACATATTTGCTGCTTATTAAAAGGTGCTTCAGCAAACAGAGTAGCACTGAATGCAGCCTGGATTCAGGGAATCTTCTCAAAAACAATTCCCTGCTGCAGCACCTGTTCTCTTTTGAGTACTATAGATGTTGCTAGATAGAGTGTGAATTCTGCAGAAGGTAAAGTTTTCCAAGAAAGAATGCCAATATACAAAAGAGAAGAAAAAGTGAGAAGAATTAAATGAAGAAGCTTCAGGTTAAGGTAAGTACTATTAATACTTGTAGAGGTTAGCCCAATCAATATTATAACTAGATTATTTATTACATTTAGAAATTGCTGTATTTATTTCTGGAAAGAAGAAAATTTCATGTTGTATGAAAATTTCATATTGTAAGAAAATTCATAGTGTATGGATCTTCTAGGTTTCTGTAACATCACAAGGGAATCAAAGAAGCCATAGTTAATGTTTGATGAAGCTATTTTGAAGCATTTCTTGTGATGCAACTTTCATGATGTGATTATGATGTAATTATGATGTAAAATTTTGTTTGAAGAGTTTTTACTAGGCAAAGCACAGTTTCTCTTGACATAAGGAATACCCTGCTCTCCTGATACAGGCAGCTGTTCATGGCATCATTCGCTGTAACAACACAATGAAGAACCATGAGAAAGATAATACTGACAGAGAAAATGCTCCTTGATTCTACCATTTCAATTCCTACACCTCGGTCTGGAAATTAAATTGAAAGTTGAGTTACTAGTTACTACTATTAAAAGAAACCACTCATTTGGGGAACTTGTTGGTCAGCTCACTCAATAACAGCTTTGGTGCAGCTCCACATGGAAGTCCTATGGCAGTGGTCAAAGTTTTAAGAGACATCATCAGAGGGCCTTGAACCTATATCTTAGGCTCAGTCATCAGTGTTTGAAAGTGCTAAGACCAGTGCCTTTTTATAAGACAGGGATATTTTTAATGGGCTAAGGCCAGACCCAAGAAAATGTATGGAACTTGAAATCTTTGGAGTTTTTCTCTCTAGCTTCTCTTGAAACTTTTACTTACAAAACAATCAATAGCCTCTAAGGTCTCATTTTCAGAAGGAAAAATGGCCACTGATGAGAAGTCTTGTTTATCAGAAGCAAACTAAAAGAGTTTAGGGCTTTGAAAAATCCCTCAATTCTATGTCCTGACTTTTAGTGATTTCAGGGATTTCTTTCCTTCAGTTTGTTGACAAAATATTTCTTATAACACACATTTCTTTTCTGAGATAAGCTGTGTGGCTGAGAGTTATAAAGTGAGCTGCTCTGAAGAAAAGGTCTGTCAGTACCTCAAGTTCCCCAGAATCTCCTCATTGCTGCCCCAGAGGCAGTGGCAGAATTGCTCTGCTATTACTTCTGCACAGAGAATGGAATTGGTCACCTGTCAGTGGAGAGAGCCAAGAGAGTGTGTTCTCCAAAGCTTTCTATTTTTATGTATTTTAGGAAATATACCCACATCCTTCTCTAAATATGTATTTATTTAGATTGCTAAAATACTACGTGACTGGTAACTATTAGATTGTATTTCCAGATTTCTATCATGAAAGAAATCAATGGTTCACTGGTCTGTATATATTGTAATTAAATTTAGTATGTGGATGACATCAATGGCTCTGTAAAATTCTCCAGCAGTTACCATAGAAACAAAATTTCTTCAAGTAACGCAGCAGAGTGGCGTGATGTTGAGTGGGGAGTTCTGACATTTAATTTTTAAATTAAACTGTACAGATTACCACTAGGAAACAGCACAACCATCAATTTAGTATTAAAATCAGGATGCGTGTTATTTTTCTGTACTCAACATCATCTCAGCAATACTTGACCTAGCAGCTAGCAAGCTATATATTTTGAGTTTTTAGCCTGCAAAGATGCAGACCAGTAAATACTTTTCATATTTGCAAAGCATCCTATGGAGTTACCTGTGAGAAAGTGATCAGCTTCCCTTGTAGCAGTTATCTAGCACTGCATAGTTTTATTTGGGCTTATTACTATGTAAAATGATGTTTAATATGTTAGTAACAAAAGAATTTTCAATTAACAAAGTGATATATCCTGTAGTTCTTTATGAAGCTTATCTGTAAGTTGATGTTAAGGAATGACAATGACTTTCAGGGCAAATGGGAGCTGCTTAGTGGATTACCATGGAAAGTGTGGTTATGGCATTTTCTTGACTATGGTGTTGATTTTCTATAATCCGATGTATTGACCTGTTTGAAGAATCATTGAATAATCATTTATTCTTTACTGAGGCAAGAAAATTGGATGCTTTTGCAACCTTGCTCTCCAGCACTGTGTCTGAATTTTGTGCTGTTTCCAAGACATTACTGAACACAACCCTTGGATCCTTATCTCAACTTATCTCGATGATAAGGTCCTACGGTCCTTATTCTTTCCAATAACTGTGATATGCACTGTCCAGATTTGTTTACTTCTGGGTCTTATATGCATCCTCAAAACAAAATCTGTATAAAAAGGCATCATGTCATTTGCTATCTCAAATGCACTGCAGGGATTGAGTTGTGATCAAAATATGATTTAATATTCTTCTTCCTGCATGAGACACGTACAGGGATCAACATATTCTCAGGTATATGCTCACATCTGAATGCAAAGTCTGCTCTAAACCACTGTAATACAGGAAGGTGTAAATAACCATGAAATGAAAATTCAGTTCTGTTCAAACTGTTCAGCATTTCTAGAAAACATTGTAGGTGGAAGGCAAACTGTATGTTAAATAGGGAAGCCTGAAATACAAACACTGCGTTATGGGGATATCATCCTTCAGTTCTCTGCTTGGGAAGAGTTTATTGGTATGGGAACCAATCCCACAGTGAGGAGGCACTCTTTAATTAAAAAGCTGCAGAAAATATATTACTTATTTCTGTTATTCTTCCAATGGTGGTGAAACATTTCTTCCCAGACCCTCATTTGATTTTCACATGATTGCATATGTCCTATAAATCCTATACTTGCAGTCAATCATCCCTTCCTTTTGAAACCCCTAAGGAAGTGTTTACCAGCACTGGAGCCCCATGTGCCAGGTACGAACCAGCAGCTCCCAGGTGTAGGACCAAGTCCCTTCTATGAGGGAATGTGATCATCTCCCTCTAGTTTACACTCATGAGGCTACATCTGAATACAGCATGTGGGTTTGGGCCCCCTCCAGGAAAAATATGGACGAATGGATGTGAGTTCCTTGGGCCTCTGAGCTTGCTGGGGATGGAGAACCGAGCCTGTGATGAAAGGCTGAGGGACTGGAGCTGGGTTAGCCTAGTGGCGATGGTCATGGAGAGGGATCTATGCTTCTCACAGACCAGAAATGGAAGAGTTTTGTACCAGGCATGAGTACAAGGCTTTTCCTCATGGGGATGGTAAGGTAGTGGTGCAGACAAGTCAAGGAGATGGCCCTCCTTGGATGTTTTCAAACCTGACTGTGCAAAGCCCTGAGCAGCCTTGTCTGGTCTCAGACCTCAGGCTGCAAAGATTTTTGTCTTCAATACAAAACAGTCCCAATTATTTGGTTTGCCTGCCAAACCTCCGACTGCTATCCAGGCTCTTATCTCAGAAATTATTGCATGCTCTTATACATAGTGTATATAAGTTACTGCTTCCTTGGCTGAGCTAAGCATTTGGGTGGCTAGGCTCATCCTAAATTTACTTTGTATTATTAAATTATGTCTCACACTGTGCTTAAGGGCCGTGGCTGATAGACGTGCATGCCCTGACAAGTGCTGCTGAGCTGTGGAGAAGAGGTGCTACCCACCTCCACCTGGGTCCCACTGGCTCCAGTGGCTACCTGGAAAGTGGAAAGCAGGAGCATGGTCCTTCTTGATATGTGGCCAGACCAGAGGGAATGCTGAGGAAAGGAGAATAATGAGGTAAAGACAAGGAGGATGCACTTGCAATCACACCTTCTTCACACACTTTTCAATTACAATAAGTGACTGTGAGGATACAGAGAAAACAACTGCAAGACAACGTGAGAGAACATGCCACAGGAGTTTGCTGCAAGCTCCAGGCAGTATCTGGAATTTAGCCATTAAAAAGAAGTGGCTGTAACTCTTTGGTGTTTGGTAAAAGCTTTGAAACTGTTAATTGGTTTAGGAAAACATAAATGAAAGACCAATATCAGTTTTGCAACTATATTATTTGACCATCTCTAAGACTAGTTGTAATTTTGGCAAGTGGAAGAAAAATGATTTTACAAAAGAATTCACATCCTTCAAATGCTTTCAGACAGATCTAATATTACATAAAATTATTACTTTGAGGAATGAAATTTACTACAGCCTCACATGGAGAAGAAACTGCCTAAAATTCAGGATTCCAGAATAAATAAACTTACATATGTGTTCAAACTGAAGTATTCTTTCATTTTTTTAAATGTTTACTTGCAAGTCAGTTGTTCAACTCCGCATACTATTTAACTCAGAGGAATTACAGTGAAGTATTTACCATGCAATTTAGTTAGTGGTTGGTGAAAGAAATTGCACAAGTTCTGACAGAAAGCTACTTCTACATCATCTGCAATGCTCACTCTTTAGAAGATTTCATTATGGTACAAATTCCATATGGAGAAGGCAGATTGCAGCAGTCACTGGAAAGTGGGACCAGGTGAAGTCAGTACTAGTTTCTCATTCACAGTTACCTGTTTTTTTTTTTGGTACTTTGCACTTCCTGCTATGGGTTTTTGATGATTTTCAGCTGGGCTGGCTGCTGACTTCATTTAATTTACAAATCTGACCTAACCAAGCTGGCCTTCTGCCTTTCTGATCTATTTTATGAGGCCTAGAGCAGCTTTGTTGTAGCTCTCCATCTAGCCAGAGAGGTAAAATGTGTATAATGGCAAGTTCAGCCCTGGGAAAACACTCTGCATACTGTAGTACTGACCTGATCCAGCTGAATATGCTGTGCCTATTGAAAGTCCATAGCAGGCTTCTGAAGAGTAATAAATGACTCAGAGATAGGAAAAAAAATTGGCAGGAGAGAAAGTATTAGTTGCCAGATGTGTGCTTCTTGTAGAGGTCAGCAAAGCTGAAGACAGATCAAGAGGGGTGGGGGGAATAGATACACTGGTAAATAGGGAAGGTCTGACTGCTTTGCAAGGGTATTTTTGCCAATTCCCTTTGAAGGCAATCAAAAGCTCCCCAGTACATTCTAGCACATTTAGTATATAAATGAGTGGAAGTAGAACAAAGGCGTGAGTGACTATCTGAACTTCTGACCCTTTGACCATTATACATCATTTGAAGCATTTCAAGCATTCCTTTCACCCATGAATGTCTGAAGTTATGGACAGTTTGCTGAGCAGAGTGGCTGAGAACAGTCCAATGAGTAGTAGGAAATGTAGTGAGTCATAAATAAAATTTTTGTCCAACTTTCAAGAAATGCAAGAGAAATTTACTTTGGAAAAAATGTTTAGCTCTGTTATTCTTGATGTTCTAACTTGCTTTAATGATATTCTTGGCAGCCAACTGTATGTAATCAACTTTCAAGATCCTAGAAAGATTGTGTCATCTGATTGACAGAAATAATGAAATTATACCAAATTTATAAGAAATCAAACAAATAACAATGTAAAACTCAGTTCTTGTCCAAACAACAAAGAGTCTATTCTTATTGGTGTATCAATAATCCCTGTTTTGTGCTGTTACACTGTAAAATGTCAAATGTACATGAATTACTCTATTTACATTACAGGGTTCATCTATTTTAGTCTTTCCAAACATGTATAAAACAAGGTTTTCATCACTTTAAATAGCTTTATATTTCATCATTTATCTGCTTAATCCACTTACTCTCTATTTAATAAAAAATTTAGAGCCATGGTTTTAGCCAGTCACGGTATTCACAAATTTCTTTCATACCACTCTTCCTTTAGAAGGTACAGACAGAGAAGCCTGACCTTCCCACTTCTCTGTATAAATGGGCACTGTTTTTTGTGTGCTGTAGAGCATTTCTCCTCATGGGAATATTATTAATATATTCTTAAATTTCTGCCATCACATCATGCATTTTCTATCTTCTTGAGAGAAGAAAAATACCTCTCTTCAGCTTTACCTGTTAAAGCTGTTTGAAGTCTAATATAGGCTGCAGAATTAGATTTATTTTTAAATATTTATATCATGCAATTGCACCTTAGAACTGCTTTGACTTACTTCTTTTTAATAGATTAAATTATATTTTGGCACTGAATTCTCCTGTAAGATGTGTCTGATCCAGGGTAAGTTCTTTCCATCTCACGCCTGAAGATATTCACATTCTTAGTTAGCCACCTGTAAGTAATCTATTTAAGATTCTTATGAGTTAATTTACTTCCAAGAGGCTGCTGATTTGCCAGCTCCTTATTCAGAGATTGAATTTTATAGGTCTAAAGGTAAGATTACAGAGGAACTTTCATTGAAAGTCTCCTTTTTTGATAATGATGACAAGAATGATTTTCTATTGCCTCGTTCTATGATCTTTTTCAATTCTGTGAAAAACAAACAAACAACAACAACAACAAAAAAAACAAAGCCCCAAACAAAAACTAACTAGAAAATGGCTTACTAGCTTCTAATTGTTAAAAATAATTAACAAACTTCCTGCAAAATATTTGACTAAAAATATTTCAAATTAAAAATTCAATTATTCGGGCCTGGTGTTCTAGCAGGTCTAGACTGCTCATTAAGGAAGCAAATCTAGAAGATGATCTATTTATCTAATTATAAGAGATTAGATTCAAAATATTTTTAGCAGAAAGACTCAGCAAAAGGAATATTTTTAGGCTGAGTGCATGGTAGATAGCTCATAAACTGAAGGAGATGTGATAGTCAATAAGAAAATGGCTATGAATCACTCAGTATGTGTCTCTTTTTAATTTGTAAAAAGAATGTATCTTTGGAATTGTAATTACTTGTTTGTTTTCAACCCCCATTGCTGTTTCTTTTGCAGAGTCAGGACTAAACTAGCTGAGTAACCTTTTAAAAAATTTACAGTCACCTGTTTTTCTCTTAGCTCTTCAACAAATCTGACCATGTAGAGTCCATGTGGACAATGCTAATAAAATATGATTTTGTCATGAGCAGTAAAAATCAGGATGCCAACTAAAGTGCCAGAATAGATGTTGATGTACAGTAGACAGTGTGAGTGGATAAGCATCTGAAATGCCATATAGGAACAAGGAAAAACAGTAAAATTTTATGTATATGAAGAGAGATCTTATCATGAAATCAGAAGCAATAGTTCTGTCTGGGCAGGATTTTTCCCCTATTCTAATATTTGGTCTTAATTAATAATTTTTATCTCCTTGGCATTCAAACTGGAGAATAGGGCCCTTATGAGTGTGACTCATTTTTCCTGTCTTAGAAATTAAACAGTATGAAATAACTTATTAACATGTCCATATCCCAAAACTGTTTACAAAAACCTACCATAAAATTAGCACACTCCTACATGTCTACAACTCTAAAATGAAAATTAAAGTCATCTGTAGAGCTCTGTCTCTTCACGAATGCACCTGGAATAGTTTGCTCTATACTGTGAACCTGTCTTTACGTTTTGGAGAACTCACTTTGTTTCAGTGACTAGATGTAGATGTAAGCACTACAGTCTGGGTACTGAGTATATGGAAAAGTGGAATTTTATCTGTGCACCTTCACATATCTAAACAAGGACTGACTATGAATACAGCAGATGTTAAATTCTATCATCCTCCAAGATTAATCTCCATTCCACAGAGAGTTGCCGAAGTGGCCATAGAAATATTTTAATTAAAGACAGTCTTTTATTTATACAACCATCCCGTTGCTCTTTTCTCACAAGCAGTGTTTATCTAATGTGATTTTCCATGTAGTTTTGTGAAAATTGAAATAACGAGGCAGGGATCATGGATTACATAAACTAATTTAAGCCTTTTAACCTGAAGGAATTTGCAGATTTGTTTTTTCAACACCCTTATATTTCCTTTTGAAATGTGTGCAGCTCTGCAATTTGTGATCATCTCCATTGTGCATCTGAAGATAATCAGAGGTCAGGCTAATAGACAGAATTATCTTGACAAGCACAGGCATATTAAATTAAAGAAAAAATGTTGTCCTCTAAATAGTACTGGTCAGTAGAAAAAATTGTAGGTTATGCTAGACTAATACAAAGCTCTCAGTAATCAGGATTATAAATGGAACTATGTGTTCTGGTTTAACCTGGCAAGATGTTAGGGAACACACAACCATTCACTCACCACTACCCTCAAAGTGAGACAGAAGAGAGAACTGAAAAAGGTAAAAAAAATATGGAAACTCATAACTTAAGATAAAGATAGTTTAAAAAGAGTAAAGAAAGAACAAAGAAAAGAATTTAAAAAAGCAAGTAACGCACAGTGCTCACTGCCAGCTAACCTATGTCTACTCAGACCCAAAGTAACTGCAGTCACTCTGACCAACTCTCCCATTTTTACTGTTCAGCATGACACCACCTGGTATGAGATATCCGTTTGGCTGGTTTGGGCCACATGTTTCGGCCTTCCAGATCATTGTTACATGCCAAGGCTCCTCACTGACAGGGCAGCATGAGCCTGTGTGGAAGTACTGATCAACAATGACTAAAGTATCAGTGTGTTATCAACATTATTCTCATCCTAAATCCATAACACAGCACCATACAAGCTACCAGAAAGAAAGAAAATCTGTCCCAGATAGAACCAGGACATATGTCACAGCAGTGAACATGTAGGTTGAAAGGGGATTATAGGTCTTAGGTATGATGTTGTTTATGTATCATATTTTAGTGAAAACTATCACCTATGCTAAAATGATACGAGCCCTTAATAAGTAGAAAGAAAACTTGTATGGTGATAATAACGTCACATTCTGATTTGTAACAAGATAAATAATTTGTTATTGTCAAAAAAGGAATAGTTTATCCTAACTTTCCCTAGATGTTTAGCTATTACTTTAAAATGTGCATTTTGTCCCCCTGTATATTTAGTCAAAATACTCAAATTTAGTGACAATTTTCATCATTTATTGGTAACCAAACTGGTTTTCAGTGCTCTTCAATGCCTTCATATGATTTCTGAAGAGCTGGAAACAATATCCACAAGATAAATCATTATAATGTCTCAACAGATTGTATAGGTAGGACTACAGTGCTGAACTGTAGCTGACCTACAGCTAAATCCCACTGGCATATGCAATTTTCTCCTGTCAGAAGAAAATGTGGCTAAAAATTACTAGCTGACTGAAAACATAGTTCAGTATCAGGACTGTGAGTTTTAGCACTGTGACACAAAAGGGCCATAGCTAGAATTGTAAATGCAAAAAACATTTGGGTAAAGTACAAAATACATTTCAACATTATTTTTTCGTCTGGCAAGACTTCTGATTTTGCATAGGTGTCAGTTTGTCCAGGAGTGACCACACTACTGCACACAATTATTCCTCTGTCATCTTCAGAATTACCATGCCATGTCATTACATCATTTCTTTCTTAAATCCAATGTAGTCATGCCTACAGAATTGCTTATGATCCTTGTCATTGTATAGATTTTATGTGACAAAACACAGTCTGGATCTACATAGTTTTCTGCAGAATAATTACCACTTGGCATACCAGAACAAATGGTGGGAGGCCATCAAACAGCTCGTCCAGGCCTTCCATCCATCTGTCCACTTGCTGTCTGTGGAACAAACAATTTTTATCTTTAATCATTAAACTGTGTTCTGTATATTGGATTTTTAGTTGTCCTGGTAGATGCTTGTATGCAGGCAACATTTTGTGTTCATTTAGCGTTCATCTCCCAGTGGAGTAACCTTGTTTCTGGCTTCAATTATTTAAAAGCAACATGAGAAATACAATTTAAATATAGATTTGCCTCCTTGTTTTCTGCTAATTTTGATCTTCTGTGTACTGCCCATTTCAAAAAGCAATTGTGATATATATTTCAGAATCTTTTTTTTTTTTTTTTTTTTTTTCAAGGAAAGCAGCTTTCCTTGAAACACTTTTTAGACAGTTCTCTTTTGTCAGAAGTGATAATAGAGTCCCTGAAGGACAATAATTGAATTGATCTTTGCAGGTAAAGAAAATCTAGAAGTTTATTTCTTCAGTAACAGGTGATTCAGGGATTAGTGCCCAACAGGAAAAAAAAAACAAACAAAAAAAAAACACGTTTAAACTGTTTACACTCCAACATCTTGAAGAAGGCAACTGCTTACCTACTGCAACCCTGCAAAAAGAGCAGCTGCAGTGCTGTCACCATGTAACCTGGCCAGGCTTCCCTCAACCTGGAGAAAATACCTCAGACAACTTTCTTTCCTTCTCTGGTTCATTGTCTTTCCTCACAAGGTGTATCTTTTCTAACACACTATGTTAGACAAATGGGGAGACTTCCTTTCTACAGATTACTGGCTTTGTGTACTCCTTTTGACTTTGTATAAATTAATGTAACTTGGTTGTTTCGGACTTCAAAATGCACTTCTAAAAATCCATAAGCTTTTCACAGTTTAAATATTTTGTTAAGAGTTTATAGAGTTTATTCAGACCATAGGTGTTGGAAATTGAGTTTGCCTAGGGAGGAAGGAAGTGAGAATACAATGCATTTTTCACACCAGATGATAATACAGAATGTAGTCATGCAGAAATCACTCAGCTTCTTCTTAGAGACTTGATTTCAAAGCACCATTAAGTACAGCTAATTGTTTTGCCCAAACACTATCTTCATTACTTAAATGTAATCTGCAAGGGAAATGGATGCTTTCTTCAATTTGCTAAATAATTCGACTTGCCAAAGTGTCAGATAAGACAAAGAACCTTTAAATCCCAGAAGAGCTTGATCATAGAATGAAAGACAAGCCACTTCTTATTTTACTGATTAATTTGACCAAGAATGCCTGAATTGTGAGTAACTTGTCCCTGCTAAAACTTCAATACAAAACTCAAATTAAACGTTCTGTTTTAATTTCACTGACTACTAAAATACCACCAACAATTGGTCAGATGTAATGAAAAATTAAAGTCAACAACATGCATAAGTCTACGAAGACAAAGAAATTGCCCACCATACTAAAGCTGGTATCTCCCAGAGGACCTTTACTTTCATCCTAACAGGGAAAGCATAGTCGCATGTCACCTTCTATCTGTAACTCAGATGAGAAATTTCAGCCAAAGAATTATCTGTGAAAATTCTTTCCTACTTACTGTAGCAGAAAAATGCATCACATAATGTAATGCTATTTTCCCACCAACCATTTTCTCTTCTTGTGGGCACCCATTAACTTACAATTACTGAGATCACTAGAAAAGAAGGACCCACATTTTATGCATATCATGCTAGTTTTACATGACTGAATGATGTTAGATCAGATTTTATCTTATGTAACCCGTACCGGGATTCTGTCCAACAATGACTGCTCTCTTGAGGGTGAAGTCATGTAATATAAATTATTAATGCATATTTTGCCAATCTAGAATGTCTATAAATTCACCATAGATAAGTGAAGGCCCAGCCAGCGTGGATTCACGAAAGGCAGGTCCTGCTTCACCAACCTCATCTCCTTCTATGACTGAGGGACCTGCCTGGTAGATGAGAGAACGTCTGTCAACATAGTCTACCTAGACTTCAGTAAAGTGTTTGACACAGTCTCCTACAGATCCTCCTAGAGAAGCTGGCAGCCCATGGCTTGGGCTGGTACATTCTTTGCTGGGTAAAGAACTGGCTGGATGGCCAGTCCCAGAGAGTGATGGTAAATGGAGTTAAACTCAGTTGGTGACTAGTCGTGAGTGGTGTTCCCCAGAGATCAGTACTGGGGCCTGTCTTGTTCTGTATCTTTATTGATGACCTGAATGAGAAGATTGAGTGTATCCTCAATAAGTTTGCAGAAGACACCAAGTTAGGAGGAAGTGTTGATCTGCCTGAGGTTAGGAAAACCCTTCGAAGGTATCTGGACAGGCTGGATTGCTGGGCTGAGGCTAGTGAGATGGAGTTCAGTGAGACAAGGTATGGGGTCCTGTACTTTGGCCACAACAACACCAGTCAATTCTAGAGGCTTGGGGCAAAGTGGCTGGAAGACTGTGTGGAGAAAATGGATCTCAGGGTGTTGGTTGACACTTGACTGAACAGGAGCCAGCAGTGTGCCCAGGTGGCCAAGACCAATGGTATCCTGGCTTGTATTAGAAATAGCACTGCCAGCAGGAGCAGGGAAATGATTGTCCCCCTTTACTCAGCTCTGGTGAGGTTGTTTTGGGCCCCTCAGTACAAAAAAAGACATTGAGATCCTAGAGAGTGTCCAGAGAATGACAACAAAACTGGTGAGGGGTCTAGAATACAAGTTTTATGAGGAGAAGAAGAGTGAATTGAGATTTTAGCCTGGAGAAGCGGATGCTCAGGGGAGACCTTATCGCCCTCTACAACTGTCTGAAAGGAGGTTGTGGTAAAGTGGGATTCAGCCTCTTCTCTTATGTAACTAGTGATAGAAAAAGAGGCAATGGCCTCAAGTTCTTCCAGGGGAGATTCAGATTGGATATTGGGAAAAATATCTTCTCTGAAAGAGTGATCAGATACTGGAACTGGTGAAATAGTCACCACCCCTGGAGTTGTTCAAGAAGCATTCAGGTGTATACTAAGGTATGTGGAGAAATATTGGTGGTGTATGAATGGTTGGACTAGATGATCTTGGGGGTCTTTTCCAACCTTGCTGATTCTATGATTCTATGAAGAGTAAAGGACTGTAATACTCTATATTACAGTGTATTCCTGTGGCTTCCTGTGGCCTCAGAGGCAACAGGACTGGTGAAACTTTTCACCGATGTGAGAATCATTTAGTCTCATAGAGCTTGATTACCTTCAACATAACATGTTTCTCTGGATGAAGGTGATGCTTTAGAAGTGTAGGCTAATGTTAGCTCACTGACTTGTGCCACTGTAAATGAGCTGCCATCCTCTCATCTTTAGCCTAAGTTTATTCGGCCTTTCATAAACCAGCATGTCACTACATGTCACTAAATGAATTCACGCATAGAATAACAGCTTTCTGTGCAGACTTGGTGATGGAAAACCCCACGTTACCGCAGTAACGCTTTCGAGCCTTGAACAGGTTTCTCAGACAGCTCTTACTGCTGAGACCTACCCTAGCAATGATAACTTCTTACATGGATATATGTAAAAAACAATTCAGTAAGAACAATTACAAATTTAAGGTTGCATTTCTGAAAAAAAAAAAAAAGCTTGAATTTCTAAAATTTATAAGCTCTCAGCTAAGTTAAGATCTTTTAGGATAGGCTAGAGACACATCTGTTAGGAAAAACACATCTAGCTGATCTTACCTTGAAACAAGGAATGGAGCAGATGATGTCTTAAGGTCTCATTCAGCCTAATTTTATTTGATGCCATGAGTCCATTATTCTAAATCAGCATCTTGATAATTTAGGATCAGTCTCTGCAAGGAAAATACAGAAATTAAGGGGGCAGAAACATTCCAGCTTGTCACAAGCTTCCCAAAGTTCTGAAAAAGAAGATGGCACCCTGCATTAGGATGAGGTACACTTGCAGCCTGAACACTCGAAGTCAGTGGTACATTGTGGCAGTGACTGGAAGTAACAGCCTCCCCAGTGCAACTGGGGAAGCCTTGGCCTTGTGCTACTTGACTCATGGAGGTATAAGCAGGATGTGTGTACTACTATAAAACAGAGCTGACAGGAAAGTGGGCTGGGTGTAGATGAGGCATCACATCTGCATCTGTAATGATATGCTCAAATGAAACTGTCAGATATTTCAGTGATAGTCTTTGTGTCCAAAGGCAGGGATGTCCTAGAGCAGTCATGTCCAAGGCACAGGGATCTTGATCTACTGAATTCAATAAATAAATTAACCCTGATTTCAAAGTATCTTGTAACATTTGCTTTATCAACTGGATATATGTATTCTGTATTGAGTAAGTAGAAGTAATTTAATGAACTGAAAGACAATATACTGAGCAATGTCACTGATACTCATGCATATTGCTTTATTTTTAATACATCCCATGGAAGGGGATATATCCTAATATATCCTGTGAACAGACCTGTAGATCACTTCTCCCAGTCATGAAAAAAATCTGCTGTCTTTGTTTGACCTTGAGCTGCCTGATGTCTGGGGCCTGATATCTGGGTGCTTCCCTGATCTATTTCCTTGAATTGATACTAAAGCTTGTATCATTAAAGCATTATGTAACTGTCTTGGTAGAGATAGAATGAGTGGCCTCTATGCCCTGAATAACAAAGCTATATAATTGAAAAAGTAGATTTTAACTAGTTTTATACATCTAGTTGGTTAAAAGTTGTCTTATCAACAGCTTGGGCTGCCTGTATGATATCTGTGATATTGCATAAGATTTTCAGTATCTATCTGTTTACTCATATGATGTCCTCCACTGTATTTATTTGCTGGCTTACTCTAATGTTCAGTACTTTAGCTTTTCCTTAAACTAGTAAGAAGGTAAGGTTTCTCTAATACAAAATGACAAAATAAGAATTTGAAGAGAAATAGTAAAATGCAAGTTTGCAGTTCGAATTTCTCTATACCACTGTTGGGGCTTAGTATAGAAATCCTTGAGACTCTGAGAGTATGTTCAATCTTTACATTTGAATTTTTCAGGTATATCTATTAATTTATGTTCCATGTAGCAATAAGTAGGAATTTTAATTTAGTCCTTTTTCATACATTAAGGACTTGGGATAATATTAAAAGTTGAAGAAATTTGACCTCCATTTCTTGTGTGTGGTTGGGATCTTCCTGTAACATATAATCTTTTAATTATGTACTTACTTTGAGTCAGAGTGGTTCCAACCTAGATGTTTTTCTTTACTAAGTGATTCAGAAAAGCTTTTTATCTACATTTTTTTTTGTAATATAGCGGATGGCACTGCTAACCTTGGCTTTTGTCTAACTCAAGATAAAATTATGCTGAATACTGAGGACAAAAAACAGAAACAAAATCTAAAGTAGGAAGTAAAGCAGCCATCTGTTAAAAAAATTTCACATGTACTGTTAAGAATTTTCTAATATAGGGTGAAAAAAGTATAGGCTCATGAAGATAACTTTCACGAATGGATTCTGATTTACACATGTATAACCACATGTAATTTGAAAATGTCCAAAAATACAAACATACTTATAAAATTGTATGGACTGCATCTGACAAGCTTTTATATTGTGTGAGCAAAGGAATCCTTTAAGCTTCTCTGTTATTGCTTTAGTAGCTGTCAAACTGCAATTAAAAGATTATTAGCTACTCATGATCAGTCCATCTGGCTTGTTTAATCCATGGTTGTGCCAGGCTGCTTATCCACATCAAAAAGGTTATTTTAGATTAGAGAAATATCCTTTCTGGGAGAAATTTTGTTTCTTAAGGGAACAAATTTTAACCTAAATTTGTAAAAAGCACTACCAGTACTTTTCACCATGCGTATACACAAGATTGCACAGAACTGAGAAGAGGCAAAAGACCATGATGTGCTGGAAGGACAGTGGCAGACACTGAAGAAGGGTAGTACAAGTGTCAGAATTAATTAATTTGCTTTCTCTTTCTGTGCAGTTTTTTCCTCAAACATGAAGATGAGGTATTCCTACATTTAACTAATGAATAATAATGGGTATTTTAAATTCTCAAATATGACATTTTAAGAATCTCATGGCTAAATGATTAGATAACACTTTTGTTTCTGACATTGGAGTGAGAAAAATATCTTATATTTTCATTACATGGAGCCAAGAGACAACACAACCCCACCTTGGGTGCTAACTATGTTAAATATGTTGTACTCTAACTATGGATTTTAAGGAAGATTGTACTTCCCCAGCATCTTTGCAGCTTTGTTCCTTAATAGACATGGTGTAGGTGGGATTAATTTTGCTTAGTAAAATCTCTGAAATCAGTATTATGCAAAATATTCTGACATATGGAGCAAATGATGAATTAACTGAAGATCTTTTTTATTTTTTTTTAATTTTTTTAATAATTTCTACTCTGTATTTTTTTTTTT
>PPHD01007104.1:0-18689 GCA_002909625.1 Bambusicola thoracicus
CAGCATTTTATGTATGATAGTGCTGTGTACTGCTAATATACCGAGACATTACTTTCATCCGAAACGCCGATAGGACTGAACTTCTCTCATGCACTTTGGCTTTCAGTGTTAATAATAAATGAATAAAGTTCAGAGGATAGAAGCTAAATGGATATTGTGCTTTAAAAGAATGAATTTTAACTAACGGCATGCCAAGCTATTCAGAAAGAAGCGAAAGGCAGCAAATGGATATATTCATTGGGAGTGGGTGAGAAGGCTGTAACGTGGCATTTGTATGACTTAAACCAGCACGAAACAATAGAAATTCAGACATGAATTAAAGTATATGTTAGCTGGAAATTAGGAAGGTTTAGTGCTGGCTTCCTGTTGATGTGGATTTTCATTACACCGCTTTTTTTTTTTTTGCCACAGTTATATCCCCAAGAGTAGTCATCTCTTCCACGTCCAGTGATTTGATGTCATTTATCTTAGTGCATGTCTACCAAGGAAGTAAGCATCATCTTAATGCTTTTTGTACATGTTAGATGCTACTAGTAGACATCCGAGAAGGTCCTTTCTCTGGAAGCGTCATCTGGGTGATGCCATCAGACTTTCTTTATCTGGTTATTGCAAACCACCAAGCTGTGCTGGTGTTATTCTTGACCAAGAAAATTTGTCAGTGATCCAAACCCTCTGTTACTATCAGTTAGCTTTGGTATTACCGTATCATCTTCTGTCAGCAGTGGGTCTCTCTGGGTTTGTGTACATTGCACTTGTAGCATTTGGAAAAAAGCAACTAAGAGCAAAATCATCCCATTTTCATGTAGCTTTTGCCAATGGCTTCTCTTCCACTCTGTTCACCTCATCTATAGATACTATAACTGGTAACCCTAGAAGACCAGGCATTTGTGGGTGCTGTCAAACTCTGGAAATACAAAGGACCATTGTGTGTAAGTCGCACTGTGTCGGAAGTCACAAAACAACCATCCTCAGCTCTTTCTGAAGGATACAAAAAGAATTATATAGTGAAAAGCTAATCCCAAAATGATGTGCGTATATGTGGAGTGGTATGCTTGACATTCACATTAATACCAAATGAGTTCATCATGATTAATGTTATTGCATTAAATATCGAAGGAATTAATAATGATTAGACCATTATTTTAAAGGGTTACCAACATGACACCAGCTCATTTTTTAACAGCTGTAGACAGTTGGTTTTGGACTTTTTCCTCTCTGCACATTTCCAGTCCTCACCTTCTACCAAATATACTCACTTGGAATTTCATCTTATTGAATTTATGATTTTATGGCTGTGTTTCCTGCCAGGGCTAAATCCAGGTCCCAGTGAAGTCATTAGGAGTTTTGCTATTCACTTTCAGTGCTGCAAAAATCTGAGGCCCAATCCCACTTTCCCTGGAGTGACGAGCACTATTTCCCTTGGCTTCAGAGATCCTAGGAAGGAGCTAGGAATATATTAGCTTATTGTTATTATTGATATTTAAAACATAAGGAAAATGTCTCTATTACGTATCAGATACATGTGTGCAAAAGTGGAAGGAATAACAATTAAAAATTGAGTAGTGAAGAAATCAAAGGTGTAAAATGCTCCCAGAAAACTCCAAAACAAACAAACAAACAAACAAAAAAAACACGAGGAAGAACTGCACTGAAACTTGAGCGAATGGCATTGCAGTGTTGCATAATGCAGCCCTGCACATCACGATAGATCAGACGGGGGAAGGGGAAAAATTTGCAAGCAGTCTGCTAGAAAAATCCACTTGCCTGAGTTTGGGAGGAAATTTTCCTTGCAAAGCAAACGTGCTGGCCTGAAAAAGGGGACAGTTACCCAGCACAGCAGGATTCTTAGTGCAGAACTTACACCTCGTGTGAGGCAGATGTGAAGGCGAAGAACTTCTTGCTTGTTTTGTGCCCTTCAACATTTTGTTTTTAATAAAAACCCCTTTCTCCATTTTTAAAGGGAATCTTTGCTTCAAGAACCATGCATTATGTGCATTCTTCTTCTTTTTACAGTAAGAAAAAAAAAATGTCTTTGAAGAGATCAATCAGGAAACCCAAATTACATGTGCAGTGTTGTGTTTTAAATAAAACTGGCTTAACTGGACTAAAACAAAACAAAGCAAAAAAGTAAGATGCAAACTTCACAAATAGGAAAAATGCCTAAGCCAGATGACTAAGAGCGATGTATTTTATAGGAATGGCTGCCAATGGTTGGGTAATACACTGTTTTTTGATGCACAAATAGCATTATATTCCATTCCACACTTTTAATAAAACTAAAGAAGCCAAAAGTTGTCATAAATTATCTGTTCAGTAGAAACTCCTAAGACCTGTTAAATCTATTTTGAAGTACTAATATTTCATAAGCAGTATTTAAAATAGTGCGTATCAAAGTGTGTGATTTATAAAGAGAAGAAAGAAAATATTTTTCCATTTCCAATCCGAAATCCTTGGATGGAAGGATAAATCTTTTAACATTTGTCTGCTTTTCTTTGCTTTTTGTCTCTGCTGACTTTTCACAGGCCTCAGCTGAGATTAAATTGCTTCTTCATCAGCTGCTGGCGATTAGTCATTTCATCCCCTTCACAGAAAAGTAGATTAGGAGTAACAGTTTGGCTGTGATTTTTTTTTCCTCTTTGTTTAGAATTTTTCTGTAGTTGCTCTGTAAAAATGGTAGCTCTGGGTTTTCATTGTGACTTTTAGTCTGCATTACAAGAAATTCAAGAAAAGAGAGGATAAAATTGGTTGCCAGAAGCTCTCTTATTTTTCCTGTAGGTCTTCCTGTTGTGTCTAAGAGCTCTTTAGCTATATAAATGTGCATTAGAAATTAAGTATCAAAGGGCATTCTTCAGCATTGTGGCTCTTGGCCGCAAAGCTGCCTGCTTTGTTGAATGTTTTTGCCTTCAAAATGCGATGTGGAGAGTGCATCTTGGGAACGGCCCATAGCCTATGTAAATACTTGGTCCTTCCCAGGGAGTTGGCCAAGAGAGTGCTGGATAAACTGGGCCAGAACATGTAAGTGCTGGGTCTGAAGCCTGAGCAATACAGTTGGTAGAGTTGCTGCTTGATGCAAAGTATTCAAGAGACTCAGCGTGCATGCTACCTATGTGCATCTTGCTTACTGCGTCCATTCTGCTCTGCATTTCTGTAAGTGTGGGATCTTTTTCTTTCAGTTGATATCAGTGGACAATGGCAGTAGTTGCCATCTCTAAAAAGTCAAACCACAGAAGTCTGAATGTTAAGTTCAGATTCAAAGTCCCCTTTCTAGAATCTCCTCTTTTAATCTACACTTAAATCTCATGGAAGGCATAAAGTGTAGATTTTAGTAGACAGGCTTCCATAAGGATATTTTTTTTATACCAGATCAATATATACCACCTTGAAAAACTGTGAGTCTAGCTGTATTTAGCCAAATCCATATATTATGTATGAACTAGTCTCTGAATTGGGTGTTATGATCAAATATAGTGACAGTAAAATAATACGCGTGGGATCTTTTGCATAGAAGAATTTGCATACTAGAGAAATATATCCAGTCATATCAATAGCAGTACATTCAGATATCATTGTTTTTGTTGTTTCTGTTATCTGTGACATTCTGTGCGATAAAAATACCTGAAAAAAAGGCATATTTAAAAAAAAAAAAAAAAAGGATACATTCGTGTATGGATGGTATGCAAGTGGTGGGCTGACCAAAGAGAAATATGTGTGTGTGTGAACGTGCTTTGTAAGGTACATTGAGATTCACTGGTACGTTGTACAAAGCCAAGTTATGAGGTCTGCTAGGAGTGTTTTTTAATTATTACAGTGTAAAATCAAAACACAGTGTGTATGCTTCAATTCTGGTCATCCAGCTGTGTGGTGTTTTTGATTGTTTTTGGGGAATGGGGTTTTTTGTTTGTTTGTTTTTGTTTGTGGGTTTTTTTTTTTTTTTAGCAATTTCCAGTGATTCCTGTCCAATTCCAGGGCCTTGCAGCATTAGGCTCTGTGCAGGGAAGATAGTTTAGAGATATGTCCTGCTTGATTGCCAGGGGGACTGGAAAGCAGCAGGTTGGAGAAGACTGGCAGTGGCAAACCCATTGGCATAGTGAGGGAGGTGTTGACCCAGCAGGTCTCAGGGCTTTGCTTCGCTGGCTGCTGCCAAGTACTCGTTACCAAATGCCTTAAGGACCGCAGAGGACATCAGTATGAGTTGCCCCAGTGGCTTCAGTGGGGACGAATATTTCTGTAGATCCAACACTTGTCAAAGCTTGTGTGACAGAAGAAGGTTTAAATGCTTATCTGTGGCCACAGCCCTCATTTCAGAGGACACTGGAAGGTGACCTTCCCTGGTGTCACTGGCACTCTATCTGGGCACCCGTGAGGCCTGGCTCTCCCGTCCCCATGCCTTTCCTACAGCAGGTCAGCAAGACTTATAGCAGTCTAAACTGGGAGAGTGTTACCTACTTAAACTGTTTTTCTGACTTAATAAGAATTTTTCATCTACAGCAAGCCATTTTAAAATATTGTCTATACACAAACAGTCATTCTGAATAATAGGCCTGCACACAGTAAATGTCAGCTCTTTAAATCACAGAGGATTTCGGAAGCGGAGTAGAGAATGCTTCATAACAGTTTAAACTTCAGCCTCCCATTTATTATGTATGTGTTTATAAATCTCCGAGGGGCACTCTTTTTCCTTCTGGGAAACCCAAAGGAGCAGAGTTGTTTGTCAGCGGGGCTGGGTGCTGTGCAGTACTGTGGCTGCTCCTCTGCATTCTGACCCCATTTGGTTTCAAGGTTGGTATCCAAGGTTGTGCCTGAGGAAGTTTTATTTATTTCCTCCTAATCAGCGGCGTATGAGACCTTTTGTTTCTAGAGAGATAATACCGTGAGAAGAAAAAGTGGCGAGGAGTCAACAGCATGGCGTTGTGTTGTGTTTTCTTTTTCAGTCTGAACATGAGTAATCACCACCTATAGAAAAGGGCTTTCTGTTTGTCACATAGGAAGAGTGTAAGGGTATCATGCACAGCAATGGCTTTGAAAAATTTCTTCAGCGTTCCCATCCATCTTGGTTAGTATGAATACTTTAGCATTAAATGGAGAAAAGGAGAATCCATCAATAGTTAATAACTGACCTTAAGATAGGAATTCAAAGTTCACTACAATTAAACCCAAGTGTCAGCAGAATCCACGAGGGAGACTATCAATATATTTGACTATACCTACCCATAGATAGCAGATTTAAATTGTATAAGGGAGAGAGATGTGCATTATTCCTAATAAAAACATATCGTTGCGCTGTTACATCCCAGACAAAACACAGAAGTTCTGTGTTATGAATGGTAGCGGGAGAAAGCACACTGAAGAGCAAATGTGATTCTGGATGGAATTTCATCTCATGACTCTATTGTAAACCAGATGTTTGTCAGATTCAGTGGGAGAATGTATCCATCTCGAAATTTTTAATAAGGTTATGTAAAAGATTAAAAGCGAACAGTTACAATATGTGGGATTTAAAGATAATTGTTCCTCTCTTAAATGTGTTATTTGCTTGATAGATCATTAAAATATTTACATAATCTATCTATGGTGCGGTGCACCTCATGGATGGCTTCTTTCATTATGATGCTTGATGTTCATCCACAGCATCAGAAAAACAAAGCATAAAAAGGCTGTTCCACAGACGTAAACAGTACTTGTGATGTAAAAAAATATGCTCTATTATTAAAATAAATAAATAAATGAATGATTTGCAGCCAAACCTCTGGGTCGCGGAGTTAGATTCTGACACTTGGAGAAGAGAATTACATTTCCCTATAGAGTTCTGTGCTAGATTCACCCCAAGGGAAATTGCTCTGGATAGAAAGTCAGTATGTTGTCACTCTTGCTGCTGCAGCTGATTTTTTATTTTTTAACTTTCTATCCCCTTCCAAAGGAAAGGCAATGCTTTAAAAAAAAAAAAAAAAAAAAAAAGGCAGAGAGGGGAAAAAATGGAATCTTTATTTTTTAGCTGAGACCTCATAAGTGATTATTTTGCAGTTGCTAATTTGTTCATGCCAGCATCCTTGCGGTAGCAGTGAGGCAACTTCTCAGAGCTATATCCAGGGCCAGTAAATCTCAAGTATTCCTGTCTTTTCTACTGTCTTTTTTGTTGGCGTTTTGCAAGGGAGCTTCATAGCAGGTTGTGTCTGTATGCAGATATACACGGAGATGCTGCAGTGATATAGCATTATACTACTTTAAAAAAAACCCTACTGATAAGCAGGTCTCTGTGAAGGATTTTTGAGGTTTTTATATGAAATAGCATTTGTAGGAATTGGAATATGTGTTGATCGTGCTATCTGTTTCATTTCAGGAGATACCCTCTGCTTGGCACGCTTCTAATTCATGGGGATTGAGGACAAAGTAAGTGAAACCAGTGAAATGTGGGAATAACTTTTCCTTTGACATTTCGCCCATGTAGCTACAGGATGCATAACTCAGTTTGGGCTTCAGTTGTGCTATTGTAATGCACCAACCAACTTATTGTGAATTGTAACTAATATCTATAGCACTTTAATTATTTCTGGTGCCACCAGGATCTATCGAATACAAAATCTCCACCAAGTTAGAAGACACTGTTAATGGTGAGATATAATGTACTAAACCCAGGAAGTAGGCTTTTGAATGGGGTGCTAATTCAACTGCATTATGGACCATTTATGGCCCAGATGGATTATTACAAATGGAAGATATTGCTGATGATTGCTATACCTAAGTTAATGATGTGCTAGAAACCTTGACTCTCAGTAGCTGAGAATTGTGCTGCTGTAGTCTGCTGTGCACAGCTCTTCTGGCTGCCTCTTTCTTTCAGCCAGCCCTTCTGCGTTGGATAGCATAGGAGGGTTCAGCACTTCCAGGGCAAAACTCAAGGAGACCTAAAGTTGCATGAGGTGGGGTTAAACATGCTAAACCGTACTGTTTACTGGAAAACTATCACTGATGTCTCAATGGAAAAAAAGCAAAAGCTGTCTGTTAGTCTGAGAGACAGAACAAGGATTGTTTATGATTGTTTGCTTGGGTTGTGGTAGGCTTGGGAGGACAGTGCGTGTATATCTATGGGAGAAAGGAAAAAACACAGTGGAATACTGTCCTGAAGACTCGACCCAAAACTTTTCTGCAACTCTCTTCCTGACACTAACTGGGGGACCTCCTATCGGTATGGGATATCCCCTGAATATTTACTGAGAACATTGTGAAGAGGTGGACAGATTATATTCTCAGCAAACTCCCTATATTCATGTAGTTGGCAAGACAGGGCAAGTCGTCAGTGTCTTGGCTCCCATTTATGTTTGACAAATAGCACTGCGATTATTACCCTGTTGAGATACTGAAATGTATCTCAAAAGCCCTAAGCAGGATAGTTGCTGAGAAGTATTTCTTGCATTGAGTAATGTAATTTTACAGCCTTGAGATTGTCTTGGAGAACGTTACGAAGTTAAAAATGTCAGCCAAGATCAAAGCATAGTGAAAAATACATTGCTGAAGCACCAAATCAGAGGTTAGGTTTAGCAGACCCCTCCTAGGAGACTGTGTCCAGACCTGGTACCCACTTATCCCTCCCACTGGCCCCTCACCATGTTAGCTAATCTTGTTTTAGAGATACAGCACAGGAAAAGATAAAACATGAAATGGCTGAATCTGACTTACTTTGAATGTCTGTCAAGTTTCATGTCTTTTAAGTCCTAAACAGATTTCTTTCACTTATGTGAGTCACTCCATGGCAGGCGCACATAAATCAGAAAGCAGTCTGGGAGAAGGTCCTTCAGTTGCCAAATTCCTGTATCACAGGTTCCAGTAGAGCACCTAGTTACATGTGTATATGCTGAAGGGATTTGAGATTCAGTGATCGTCAAGCAGTGGAACTTTCCTCATAGCTAAATACTCCGGGGGACAAGTTGCAAAGGTTAGCTGGATCTGTCAGGTTTTTCAAGTACAACAAAGAATCTTGTCCATTCGATCTAAATAAAGTGTAATCTCAGCTGCATGGGTCAAATATTCCAAGTTCATTTACCAAATCACTAGCCAAATGTCACAAGTTCCAGGCAGACTTAAAATAGAGCAGTGCAATCTATCAATACTTAAGCATATTGGAGGGAGAGCATCATGGCTGGGAGTGTTATTTATTCAGTGAAGCACATGCTAAATTGAACAGCATGCTTTGGATAGAGAGGGTGAGGGTCTAGCACTCGTCTTTTCAAAGAGCTTTTTTATTTCCATACAGAGAGATTTTATACTCAAAAGAACTGTAACAAAAGCCATTTAGACTCACTTGCAGTCCAAGTGTATTATTTCTCCCTGTTATGCTGAAAGTCTTAAGGAAAACAAGTTTTTGCTGATAATTTTCAGTTCAGATTGGACCTGTGTGGGCTTATAAGGTCATTCGCTTGACTGAGCAACCACGGACGTTGCACAGTGGGAAGTGGGCAGGGCTAGTGCTTGACAGCTGTTCTTGGGAGTGATGGCCATATGTATCCCTTGCCACAGGACTGGTTTTCTGATTGAGATCATTCATTTGTGGAAATACATGCCTGCGCTCTGAGGGATGATGCTGTAAATTCAAAATAACTCCTCTGGTATCTGTATGACAGCTCCAACTGGCACAGGGTCCGTTGTCCCACTGAACCTTCCCCTTCCATCAAAAGGTTGCCATGCTCAGGAAAAGGGGCAGAATATTGCCTTCCCATAATAAGCAAAATTGTTTAGATACTCCCCGTGAGGTTTTTTTTTGTTGCCTTAGTCATGTGGCACATCAATGGGCAAGGCTCCTGGTCCAGTTGTGCGCCAACACCTGTGTGTGCTCAGAGGAAAGGTATTCCTGTCTCTGTGCCTCCGGCTCCTTCGTTCTCTGTCTGGCTCATCCACTTATCTCGTAAGCTTTGTTATCACTGAGAATGCCTCTCATTGTGCTCAGATACTGTGCCTATCGGAGTGATCTTGTTTGAGATATCTTCATTTCACAGATGAATATAACCAAGCACGCAACAACCCTTAAAGGCCTTTGCTAAGATTGCAAAGTGAGGTAATGTGAGAACTGTGATTGCCTGTACACACAGAATTCAGCCTCGTTGTGCATATGTGTCAAGATACAATCTTTAGTGACGTGGTCACTCATTATTTCTTCCACAGTCTGCTTTTCTTAGCTGTCAGTCTGTTCTTCTAACTCACTTGCTCCGTGTACTTTCCTAGGCCTTTAAAATAGCAACCTGAAAGCACAGGAATGCTATTGTGCTGACATTCATATGAGCCATTGACATTTCTCCTTCATTTTTAGAGGGCTAAAATCACAGAAGTTGAATCTTACTCTCTCTGCAAAGCATACTCAGTTTATGAAGCAAAAAGGTTCTCATCAGGCAGCAGTCCCATGGGCAGGACAAGTCTTCATGCTCTGCAAGGTTCAGTAGGTAGCCAGGGCACCTCCTTACCTCCTGTCTCTTCTTCCTTGTATGTTCTACCAAATCCACATGTTTCATCAGCCTCTGAAGCTGCACTGATGCTACGTGGTTTCATGGTACTATCACCTGAGACTGACAAGATGGCTATATCCTGAATTGATTCTGCTTCTGCACTATAGCTGCCAAGTACCATGGCTGATGTGAGAGAAGAGAGTTCATCTACAGCCATGTGTAATTTACACACTGCTGACACGACACAAGTGAAAGCACTGCTCAGGCTGCAGTTCAGCAGGTGTAAGAGTGACCTGTTGCTTCCAGGCAGTCCATCTTTTCTTACCACTCCCCATTCCCATGTTTTTATAGTTTGCCTTAATGCTCTTTAGTAGAGGCCTTAGAGGTTCAGAGCGGCCAGGTGGGCAATTAAACGTACGTGGCTGGGCTTTCTCCTATTCTTGAGTCCTTGCCCATGTAAACCTAGAATAACTTCTGACACAGAAACAGCAAGCAGCTTCATAACAGGATGGTTAACAACAGCTTGGGGTTTTTTTGTTTGTTTTTCTGCAGTCAAGCTTGCAGGTATGCAGGGCTTTACTACGACTCTGTTTCCATTAGCTCTGCAATCCACAGCATTTATAAATTCATAACTCTAATCCCCCCCTTTTTTAACTAAATCCATGAGTAACACCCTCAATCCAACCCGATTGTACCTGCTCTAGCACAGGTGTCAAACTGCTGTGGAAATAAATTGTGGTTGGCTCTGAAAAAAGAAAGGAATTCCTCATGAAGTAACCCTCATACATGCTGCTGTTGCTGTTTGCAAAGCTGTTGTCTTTCATCAACTTGTTTTTGCAGAAGATTTTAAAAAGCCATTCCGAATTGTATAAATATGTGAATATAATTGGCTTTCCAATTCCACAGCTTATCAGGAAGAGAGAAGGGGGGAAACCCCGAGATATTTCAAAGACAATAAATGCGTTTGATATAATAGTCAATGATTTTGTCTTTTGTTGTTTAACCCAGGATTGAAGAAACAGATGGTAAGATTTTCTAGGAAGCTTAAAGCAGAAGCCAAGCTAATACAAAACTGTTTAGCTATCAGACAGGGTAAATCCATTCTGTCGCTTTCTCTTTTTTTCTTTCCAAATCACAACCCATCAAAAGAAAGGTTTAGCTTCATAAAAAGATATTTACCAGGAAGCTTTTTTGCAAAGGAGAAGGGCATGCTTTGTTAAACCAGATGCATTTTATTTTTCCTGGAACCAAGATTTATGAAAGCAGTATGCTCATATTTCTCCATATACAGTAATTGGAACTCATTATGCTAATTGTATTTCCATTATCACTAATTAACAATCATAGTGACCTGGCCCACAGTCTAATTTGTCTTTAATCTGTTTTTGTATAGGGAGTTTTACCCTGTAATTTCAAGGTGATAATTCTATTCGGCACAACTTTATTGAATAGTGGAATGTAATACTTGTAATATTTAGGGCCGTTCCCAATCAGATAGTTCAAAGGGAATGGGAAGGGAATTTATACCTGTCTGTGCTGTGGCATTAGTGGATCTCACTCCCTTTGTAACCTACCCGTGTTAGACTTAACCTGCGTTCAGCTTATCCGGAGTAACTAGAGCTTGCTCAGCATCTTCTGATGAGACCTGCAAGCTGTGAAGGAATGTGTGTGTGTTTATGGGTGGATCAGTCTGTGTGAATCTGCCATTTTTTCCACTTTCTGGCCCTTCACCTGCAGGAAAACAAGATTTGCCTTAAATGGTGGCTTTGGTGTAGTCAAAAACGCATCCCATGTCTCAAGGGGAAAAAACCCCTCTGAGCTGAGCATGTGAAGTGCTCTTGTTTTCTCTTTGTACTTAAACAACAGCTAAGTACTTGTTCATTTTTTCTCCAGGTTTTGCTGGCATTCAGACATTCAGGGCTTTTTTTTTTTCCATTCTTTTCAGTGTGAGGTTGCTCTGCCAATGGGCTTTTGTAAACCCTACCACTCATCCCTCTCCAGTCTATAACAAAAACACTCCCAGCGATTTATTCCTGGCGACCCTAATATTTTTCTGTGCTGCTGCTCACCTGCTGCCCTTTTCCCTCTGCTGATTCACTGGCTGTGCATTGCTGCTGACGTCATGTTGTCCCCATCTTACTCAGTGATCGATTTATACTGATAGCACTGTGCTGTGCAACTCCTCTCCCTTAAATCCCTGGCTTATTTCTTGGCTTTCTATCCACACGGGGTTCCACCTTTCAGCGAGGTAGGTACTAAATTCATCCGATTAGCTGTTTTATCCTATACCCTTTGCACTGCTCCTGCTGTGTTTTGTCACTGAGGACTTTTGAAGCTGGGAGCGACTCTAATCTGAGTCATTGATCTCTGTGCCTGCTTTCAGTCTCACCCTTTCTGTCCCAGGAGCAGCCTGGATCTCTGTGTAAAGGAAATGTATATTGTTTGGTGTCAGTATAGCTCAACAGCTCGATGTCGCTTGTTGATTTGGCCATGGATAGGTGTAAATACATACTTACGTTTATATACATACATGTGTACACCTAAGTTTTCATGTGAGGATATGTATAAATTAATATGGAGGTACACATATATATGCATATATATAGACATCTTTTGCCCCACCAGTTGCTTTCTAGCTTATTTCTCCTGTTGCAGCTCTCTCCCCACAGAGCCTTGGTATCCTCCTATATGCCACTTCCCTGCTTTAGGAAGAGATGAGCCATTTCAGTGTCACAAATCCTCACAGCTCCTTGTTTTCCCCCTGGAATGTGTCACCTCCTGAATCCACAAGTGAGCCCCATTTTTGTGTGACCCTCCCTCTCAGCTCCTTGGGGGAGCTGGTAAAGCTCCAAGGGTCTGATCCCACTTCAGCTGCCTGCATGGCACAGCCTTTGTGCAGTAAATGCTGCTCCTTCACCAGCACATAAATCAAAGAGTACCACCTAATCAACAAAATAATCTTAATCAATGCTTTCACCGTCTGGCTTTCCCTAGCAAATATAACTCCCTGTTGATGTTTCCCATCCTCCCTTCTGTTATACCAGATGGTGTATGTTCCAGTCTTTTTATTATCCTTCCCTGACCACGACACTTTGCTCAGTCCAGAGATCTTCATACCGCATCCCCTGAGTGTTCTCTTCAGCAGCTCTGTCCTGCTCATTGCATCTTGATGTTCCAAGCATCTTGCACTAATGACCCTCTTCCCCCCGCCCTCTTCGCATCGACGTTTTCCACAGTGTTCATTCCCATAGGTTGGTCAGCTGATATCTGGTAGCACATATGCTTTAACCATCATATATCCTAAATGACCTCTGATTTTACTGTTGGCAGCGTGTAGGCTGATTTTATTCTTCCCTGTTACAGCTTCCTAAATTCTTCAGGATAAATGCAGAGTGTGGTAACCTCTTCTTTTCAGAAGATTACAGAAGTCGATCTGCTTCACATTATCTACAATTACCTTGCTGCTGGATAGGATGATGTAATAATGTAGGCATCAAGACAGAAGAATTGAACTTCCTAGATGTTCTGTTTCATGGCTTTGTCTTTCTGAGGTGCTTACTCTGAGAAACAAGCTGCATGTTTGTGCTATAGAAAAGAAAACAATCATCTGAAAATTTCAAGCAGAATGTCGTGTTGTGTGGGCTTTGTGTTCTGTGGCATTTTCTGTGGCATTCAGTAAACAGTATAAGATAGGCTTAATCAAGTTAGCAAGTTTTCTTGTTCCACACACAGATATCCTCCCTGCTCTTATCTTTCTATATAGAAATAGAGGCTTTTTATGTTACTTCTACCGTACTAGGCTTTCCAGGAGCTGCAGCCTTCTTTCCTCAAGTGCTATGGCAGAACAGCACTGAATTGGGCATGTATGTGCTCTGTAACTCACAGCCCGAGCCACGGAGTAACCTCTCCCCAGCTCCTGCACCACACAGCATTGAGTAAACGAGACCAGCTTGACTTCAGAGCTTCTTAGGGCAGAAACAGTGAAATTCAACAACAACAAATCCCAGCTGGAATGGTCGCAAGTTCAACTTTAGCTCTCATTTGAAACATTTGGGTAGAGAAACATAATCTCTCTACACCATCCGGCTTTCTAGGCTGCAGTTCTGGTCTCCCTGAGCACGTGCTCACTTAATACAATTTGTTGCTAATGTAATAGACATGTGGAGTTGAAAGAGAGGCTGAATATCTAAATTGCAAAGACCACAAATCAGTCACTGAGTGGATAGATACGCTAAGTGAGCGCCATTTTTCTGGGGTATCTGACAGAACTGGAAATCACAATGCAGAGAGATTTTATCACAGAGGATTTTCAATTTGTTGCTTAGAAAGATGGGTCAGTAAGCCTCCTCTTTATCCCTAATGACTAGAGAATGTAAATAATCTGGTTGTAATCATTTTTCATGTATGTTTTGTATCTGGATGAGGTATATTGCCTTCTAGGTATTTTTTTCCCAACCTAGAAGCGTAAGTTTTTTTTTTTTTCTCTACTCCTGTTAAGAGAGGCACTGCAGTCTAATAACTGTTTCATTCATCATAGAAGTTGATACAGCTAACATTTCAAGCGATATTGTCTGCCAGTAATACTCAGTTCCATTGTTGAAGACTGCAGTGCCCAGAGAATGTTTTTCTCATAAAGGTAGGCTGTAGGGAAATGTAATGACTATTTAGTTGTTACGCCAAAGCAGAGACTATAATCTAGTGTCAGAAGGGTTTTACCAGCTACTTCTTCTACAGAAGAGTCTAAACTTTGCCTTCTTCTTCCTAACTATACAATAAAAATGTTTAGCAATCGCAGTGATTTGTGTCACGCTTTCACTCATTCGTTGCCATTTTGGGAAATACTGCTCTTTGCCTTTGTTCCTCTATTCTTGTGACTGGTGGCAAACCAGATCTTGAAACATTTATTGCAGTCTGATATAGGATTATATGTTCAGGGAAGAAAAAAAATGTGGTCTGCATAACTCTGAAGCAGCAGAACAGTCACTAAAATGTTATGAATAAAAGGGACCTTTGTGAGCTGGACGCCCAAGGAACTATCCCGAAAGCCTTCTTGACATCCAGCAGTTGTGGCTTACTTTCAGACATGTGTTATGACTTCTTTGACATGAATTTGATTTAGAAATTTCCAGTGGTGGAGCATCCACTGCAAACTTGAATTGGTTGTTTTCTCTGTAAAGAAAAAATAATAAGAAGTACAGCATGTTCTGAACCTTAATTTGTCTAATTTGAACTTCAAGCCATTGAATCCTGTTAAGCCTTTGTCAGCTAGATTGAAGAGTCATCAATTATCAATTTTCATTCCCTTTGATAATAGATACTTATAGACTAATAAATTATCCTGTAACCTTTTCTTCATTAAGCTAATAGATTGAGCACCAGGAGTATCTCACTTCAAGGCATATTCTCCATTTTTTTTTAATTCATTCATGCAACTGAGTTCTCTCCAATTTTTCAACATTTTTGCACAGTATATGGATGAGAACCAAGTGTACAATGGTTCTCCACCAGAATTAAGGATGCACTTGCATAGCTTTCCTACCTACTTACTTGTAATTCATATGTTTATTTAGCAACAGATCATATTAGCTATCCGATTTTTCCAGCAAACTCTCACACAAATGATTATTCACAATGACTTCTAAGTACCAATTACGAGGACAGAATTATTTCTTTTAATTCAGTTTTGTTTCTGGCTATATGACCTGACATTTTATCAAATTGCGATGTGTGTTGTGTGCTCAGCAAGACAGAAGGGTTTACCAAGCAGATGAACTCTGAATTGTCTGTTTGCTGTTTCCGAGAATTGCCTTATTAGGTGCTTGGTCTTTGAATAGGTATGCAAAGGGAGATCTTTGCGAGGATTATATGGCTAGAAAATCCTAGGATGCAATCAGTCCCAGTCAATAACATGCAAAAAAGAAGGGTTGTGAAGTTGTCATTTTAGGTATAGTGGTGTGAGAGGGAACAATAAATTTTTAGATTGTGCTCAGATTGTGCTTAGGATAGATGCTCCTCATATCAACACATAAGCTTGCTCAAAAAAGTGTCTAAAGCTGTCCCTTTCTGTGATGGGAAGAATGGAAAAGAATTCTTCAAGGGGTGGCAGGGCAATTGTGGTGCTGTGCCACTTTGTGAAAAAAACAAACATTAATCTTTATTTCAATGTTAGCCAAGTCTCTGGTATCTCATGCTGGAAAGTTGATGATATAGGTGCTCAGTACTAATAACTGAGGCCACAGAGAAGAAACTGAAAAAGGCTGACGGGTGGACAGTCAAATGATAAGTCATAGATGATTTGGAGGGAACCTTATTGCTAGAGAAGTGGCATAAAGAAGCCAGAGCCAGTGGTGTTCAGTGGTGGGATAAGACATAATGGGCACAAACTGAAACGCTGAAAATTCTGTTTAAATATTAGAAAAATCTTATCTATTTTTTTTTAATGCTGTGAAGTTGGCTGAACGTATGGGACATGTTCCTCAGAGAGATGCTAGTGTTTCCATTTTCTTTGAGCTGTTCCAAACTTGACTAGACATGTCCTGAGCAACCTGCTAGAGCTGATCCTGCTTTGCCTAGGTGAGTGGACTAGGCTATCTTCAGGCATGCCTGATGTTAATCTTCACAGGTGGAAGGGAAATCCACTGTATGCGTTAGCTGAATCCTTAGGGCAAAGCTGTCTTTAAAAACAAATAAAATTGAAAAGCAGTTTCCTTTCTTAATGTTTTAGTTCGGGGAACCTAACAGCCCAGAGTAGTTGATATGTATTTACTGTGCAGTCCTTCGGGCTGAAAGTGAGGGCCTTTCTTGAGCCCTATTTCATTCTCTGTGAAACGGAAAAGGGAGATGTATGAGAACTGTTGAATCACGGCCTGAACCTCTGATTGACCACCTGAGGCGAGCACCGAGTCAGCTGCAGGGGCACAGGTGAACGCAGTTTCACCTGAGTGACCGGAAGGGGGGTGGAGCGTGGCTGCACCCCCTCCTAGACCCCATTTAAGGGCTGACTCCTCAGGAGGAAGGATCTCCAGACAGAGATCCTTCATTCCTTCTGGAAGCCTTTTGGTGAGCCCAGGACACAGGTAAAATCTTTATTTCGTTTCTACTTTGTAACAGGATAATCTATCCGATACCTGTTTGCCATACAGGAGATATACAGTTAAATCGAGATACACTGGGTGTTCTGTGGGTGTTAACTCTTTAGCTAAAAGGTACAGCGCTGTTTAGCTGAACAGCCCAGATATCCCAGGGAAGAGTGGTGAGTAAAGTGGCCACCGTGCCATCATGCTCAGTGAGGAGCTTTTAGTTGGCTCTCTCTGCACGTGTGCCCACAAGAAACAGGCACAGTTTCCCTTCCTATTTTAAGACTGCATATAGAGACCCATCTGAACCTAGAGGAGCGAGGCCATGGATAGACACCATTCAAATAACTTCCCATGCAAGTTTAAATAACTCCTAACAGAAGTCGATGGCACTAGCTAGGCATGGAAGGACAAGTGTATTTAACGAGTTGCATTTATTTCTGCTGACCATGACAAATCAAAGAAACAAATTAATCCAAACCAGTCAGGATTTCCTCCTGTGTTTTGTGGAGCCTATGTCTCCCCCCAGAGTTTAAAGACAGAAGAGATGGTATAGGTATTACATATGCTGAGCAGAATGTGTGGACATTTGGAATGTCCTCTGCCAAATTCATGAAGGTTTTATTATCAACTTCAGGAAGAATCCATAAAAAGCCAGACCAACAATTTCTGAACGTTCTGAAAAAGTTATTAAAAAATGGAAATGTATGTTGTATGTATATGAAAGCCCTTCTTCTTTGAGCCAATGTACTATATCAAAGGGAACAAATTGATTGGAAGATAAGGCTATCACATCTGCACATAAAGGTTCCAAATACCTCTGAACCTTGCTTCTCTTTGGTTTCAGCTTCTACCTTAATGTAACTTTTTTTATTATGTAATGGCTTGGCACAGTTGTAGAGCACAAGACAAAGAAAGAAGAGATAAAAGCTGATTTATTGTGCAAAGCTGACCAAAACTGTTGCATCCCTACTTTAACCCACATCATCTTCCACTATGCTTGCTTTGTAAGCATTCATTATGTGAATGGATTATTACAACATACAGAGATAATAAATTACATTCTGGAAGTTATTATCTGTTGCCATTCATAAATTTAAAGTTTCATAATAAGTTTTGTTCTCTTTTATTCATAATCCACAAATCTCTAAATTGCAGTCAGTGAAAAAAAAAAAAAACCTTCCTCCTTCTAAATGGTCAAATGGTTGTATGCAGAGTATGTTTAGGAATGTCAGCTGCTTTGTCTTTTTGATTTTTCGTCATTACTGCTTAAAGCTGAGAAAGCAATAAGGAGTCTCATCTAGGAAAAGCACCCAAGTCAGGGCAGTCCAGCATCCCAGCAGCTATTACTGACTACATGGAGAAAGTCACAGCAAGCTTCAGTCAGACCTGCCTGTTGCTATAAGTTGAGGCTAAGTTGATTAGATGTGCAGCTTGCATTGATTAATTGTGAGGTGGCAAGAGATTTGCAGTGATTTCCACTGTGTAACATAGCTGTTCAGTATGTTTGCTAACCAATAAAGAACATGTATGCTTGAGTCTTCCCTAAAATCAGCTTACTGAAATTCTCTGATCAGGTTAAGATGGTGTCCACGTGACTTATTTGGATCAGCAAATCCAAGTATGAGGAACAGGGGAAGCATTGAGTGGTACATTCCTGTACTGTATGTTATTGCCAGGAAAGACATCACTGACGCTTGAAAACAGAGGGTGCTCTTGCTGTGAACTTAGAGTGTACCTTGCAGGCCAGGATACTGTTGGGGGAAATATTTTTCTAGGATCCTTATGTACGAGTTTTGAGCTTGTCAGACAACCAGTTATCATGGGCTGAGATGTTTCTGGAAAGCATTTTTCGGACCTAACTGTCAGGTTTGTAGCCTTCCTCAACAGCAAAAAGAAATGGACTATCTGTAGGCTAGGAGGTAGAGCTGTTGTAGGAAATAATGGTGCTATGATGGGCTGCAGTCATGCTGCCCGGTTTCAGCCATTGAAAATATCATGAGACCAGCTTTGAAGGCATTAATTTGCTAGTTTTTTAGCTTTTCTTCTGTGATCTGGTTAGGGATATCCTTTTCAAGGCTGTTTTATTTTGTTTTTCCACGACCACCGGGGCTGTATATACATTTAAAACAAACAAAAATGGAACCTTAGGGTTGTTCTGTGTTTTTGTTTTTTTTTTTTTTGG